>JAXQQM020060573.1:0-48508 GCA_034641835.2 Pinus albicaulis
GAAACCATAGCCAATATTGTCTTCTTCTTTTTTTTGTAAATTTGGTGGGACCACACTATTTTCTATTTATAATTATAGGACATGCTACAAAATATAAAATTCAAGCTGTGACCTCAACCTACCTGTAGGAAACCAGGTCTGTTGGCCACCTGAAAGCATGAAAAGCATACCAAAATTGAAATTGTTTCATCCGTCTATAAGTCTCATGAGCTATTTGTCCTACTACTGCAGTTTCTACATACATATGACATAAAGAGAGTTCATATACAACTAAAAAGTGCATCAAAAAACATAATACGGAAAACAGCTATCCATCTGATGAGGAAACTGGAGCTAGGTCTTTCACATTAGACCCAGGCATATCAACTTGCTGTAGCTGCTGGAGCAGCTTCTCCATACGGCCTACCCGATCATCCAATCTACTAATATGATCAGTTGCCTGATATTGAGTAATATTGATATGTTGCAGCTGGTTCTGTATGTTCTGAAGCAAGTCCTGAAGGTGAGGTTCTATCTTTGCCGGCTCTGCCTTAGCATGGACAGGCGGAAGACTCCGAATAGCTTTTGCTATAAGACACTTGACTATCCAGTATGTATGAATAGTCTGATTGAATAGAGTAAGACGGCCACGGGTATTGCCAGGGTCTGTTATGAAATCTAAAATCTCAGCTTTTGCTTCATTATCTTCAACATCAGTCTGTATATCCATTTCCCAGCCACGTATTTCTTGACGAACAATTGAAGAATTACCCATCACATAATTAGCAGCTAAGGTCTCCAGATGCTCCTGGTTGGTTTTACGACCACGTTTCTTAGGGACAGGCTCAAACTGTACTTTCTGTTTGCCCTTAGCAGACTCAGACCCTAAACATCTCTTCCCCATGGTTGGAAAAATCCTATTCAATAACACAAACAGGCAGGATGGAACAGCAAAGGAATGAGAAACCATATCTAAACATCCCGTGCGCACCCTTTGAGCATAGATAATGTGTCTAGCATAAAAACAACGAAACCACTGAACCCAATTATGTAACCAATGCGGAGAGCTAGAATATCTATCGGGAGAACAGAGGACCGCAAACCCCTTGACCCTATGCGGAAAACAATCCCAGAAGAAGATGGTCCGGATAACAAGAAGCTGGGTAGACCTCATACAGGAAAAGGTGGCCGTGCACCCTGGATATGTGAGTCCTGTACTTAATACAGACAGAGCAAGGAGCCTTTGAAGGCTTGGGGCCGAATTCGGTAAGCTGAGTGGAGGGACAGTTTGATTGGCGGAGGAACATAGAACCACAAGCTCCACCATCCAATTCCAAGAACAATCCCGAAAAACTCTGGGTCTGAAAGTATGGAACAGATATGACCGCATGCAGAAGATGATGACCCAGCTCTCAGAGACAGGGCAAAGAACGAAAGGGACATGGAACACCTTGAGAATATGAAGCTTGACCCAATTGCCATCCCAACAGAACAAAGCCATAAATAAACAAATTCAAAACCTTCTCCAATTATCCCAGTGTTTACCTAAAACAGCTAACAGTGAACAGGGCCATATACTACCCGGGATGACAGCAAGGAAAACAGAGTGGGCGAGCAAGATACAGGGGTTGCGGAAGCAAGGTTGAATCGGATTCAACATGGGAGTAATAGAGCAAAGATTCATTAACCGGCCCGATACATCCATAATAGACAGCAACCTAAACGATACCTTGTCAATTGGCACCATGAATGCAAGTAGAGTAATAGATACATACCCCGACAAGATTGAAAGGTTGACAGAATGTGTATCGCTCGGCTTCCTCCGCTGCTGTCTCCAGACGCTTGCATGCAAAAAGCACTGCATGAACGAATGAAGGGAGGGAGGGAACCCACATACCTTAACAGAAACTTTCCTTTGGCACTCTGATGAAACAACCTGGCCACACTGCGACATCATGAGAATCCGAGTGATCGCACACTTCATTGAACTGGGCTGACAATGCTTCATTATGGTCTTTAATTGCATGGAGGACGAGCGCACACCAGGTTGCCACGGCTAAGATCTCCTCCCTGAAAGTTGTACACCCCGATCGAGGGGTTGAAGATCCTTACTCACAATCAATTGGAGAGAATGAAGTTCCACATCTCAGATGGCGTCAGTGGGACGAGCATCTATGGAGCGCTCTACATGTTGGCATCCCCAATTAGCCAAATAATCAGCCGCTGCATTACCTTTTCGTCTAATGTGGCTTGGGATCAAATACTGAATTTGTTTAAGCAGTTGGCTCACTTCTTATATAAGAGTAGCTGTTCGCCAGCTTTGAGATATTTTCTCCCATGGTGTGCCTTGCTGCAGCTATTGGAGCACACCTATTACCATTGCTGAATCTACCTCAACAATGATTCTCTGGTAATTTTCCCTGATTGCTATGAGAATACCTTGTTTGACCGCCATAAGTTCTGCTTCATTATTTGTGGCATGGCCCAAGTCGAATGCATAAAACCGGCAGACTGCCCCCTGAGAGTTGCGGAAAATCCCTCCTGAGCCATCTTGCCCCGGATTACCTTTCGAGGCCCCATCATAATTAAGTTTAAGAAAGCCTGGTTGAGGAGATACCGGTGTTCCTCAATCGATTGACTAGGTGGTCTGTACTTCCATAAACCTTTGTAAAGAATCTGCGGTTTGAGGTTTAAGTACTCTAATATCTGAGATTCAATACCCACTGTCTGCCAATCTTCATCTGACCAGCTTTCCACTAGGATAGTTTCTCGAATGTTTTCTATGGAACGCTGCCAAATATGATGCATTGGTTGTGCTGCTTCTTGGAAAACTATGTGATTCCTTTCTTTCCAAATGTTCCAAAGAAGGAAACCAAATGAGAGGGTCCATGCTCTATTGATCACTTGACAATGAAACCTCCCTTTTCTCCAATTGCCAATGGTTTCCGTTATGCTATCATTGTTTTTATCCGTCTTCCGAAACAATTGTGCCAAGTTCCTCCAGAGTGGTTGCACCATTGGGCATGAGTTAAGAAGGTATTATGTCGTTTCTATCTCAGTAAGATAGAAGGAGCAGCGCAAAGGGCATATCATTCCTTGTTTCTGAAGATTCTCCCATGTCAGAATCTTGTGATGACTTACCAGCCATAAGAAATATTCCACCTTAGGCCAATGTCTCAATTCCCAGATTTTTTTCCATAACGGCCGAACATTATACTGAGCTTGTTGAGAGTGAATATAATAGCCTTCCTGAATTGTGAACAGCCCTTTTGTCAGATATCCCCATCTGAGGATATTTGGACCAGAAATTTGTCTAAGTTTTCGTGTTTTGAGTTCTCTAGCAAGATTGTCCCATTGTTGCGTTGCAGGAGTTGACGGCCACCAGGTTTTGTCTTTCCATTTCCGCCACAAGTCATTATGGTTATGACACCAATAGTGTTGCACGAGCCTATGGTTTGGTGTATTCGTGTATAGGAAAATTTCGCCCAAGTCCAGTCGGCTAAACAATTTTTCCCGCTATTGCCAAGAGTCTTCCCAAAAAAGAGTTGTACTTCCTTCTCTAATTTCCCAAAAACTGTGAGAGCGGATTAAATCTCTATTCATTGCTGCCAAATTCCAAATTGAGGAACCTTTTGGTATCATATCAACCTTCAATCGACCTGATACTGTGAGTGGCATGTTGTATTTTGTTCACCAAATATTCTTCCAGAGATCTAGCCCTCCCAGGAGCCAGCGCCACTAGAGTTTCACTCCCAACACATTATTCAAGATGAAAGGATCATGGAGGCCCTATCCACCTACAGCCTTCGGTTTGAGTAATTTATCCCAAGAGAGAAGCGCCCATTTCTTGTTAGCTTGGGCTCCCTGCCATAAAAACTTTTTGAACATGCAGACCAATTGAGAACAAATCCCTTTCGGGCAAGCCCTTCCGGACAGCTAATATATTGATAAAGCTTGAAGCACGAATTTTAACATTATAAGGTGCCCAGGTGCATTCAGGACTCTGAAAGCCCAATTATGTATCCTTTTCTCCACTCTTATGAGGATATCCTGCCAATCTGCTATCTGAGTGGGGCCTGAATTTAAAAACATACCTAGGTATTTCAAAGGGAAGGAGCCCCATTGAAACCCTAAAGTCCTGGCAAGAAAATTTTGCATCGCAATAGTACAGTTGAAGAAGTAGACATTGGACTTGTCATTCTTGATCAGAGTACCGGAAGCGTCTATGAAGACTTCTAAAATTTTGAGGATGGCTTTGCATTCTTTCAGTGACGCCATACAAAATAATATGATATCATCAACAAATTGCTGATGAGTCAGCGGAAGGTGAGGTCCCCACAATTTTAGACCTTGTAGATTCCCTTCTGCTAAATGAGCTTTAATGAGTCTACCTAGTCCTTCTGCAGCGATGATGAAAAGAAATGGGGAGAGAGGGTCACCTTGCTTGAGGCCTCGCGAGCTGTTAAACGGGACAGAAGGGCTACCATTCAGTAGTATTGAGAAATGCGGGGAGGAAATGAATGAGCATAACCATTGAAGCCATCTTTCATCGAACCCAAAGGCTCGCATTACCTCTATCAGGTACTGCCAACTTATGCGGTCATGCGCTTTAGACAAATCCAACTTGATTAACATACCTTTCCATTTATCTTTCTTGAGTGAATGAATTGCTTCCTGAGCGACCACTATTCCATCCAAGATTTGTCTACCTTTGACAAAACCAGTTTGTTCTGGAGAAATTAGAGTGGGCAGCAAAGGTTTTAAATGATTTACCATAATAGTGGAGAGAATTTTATAGATGACATTACAGAGAGCAATCGATCTAAAGCCAACTGGAGTGTCTACATTTTGTTGCTTAGGGATAAGGGTAAGGAAGATAGCATTCAAAGCTGGATATACCATCTTGTTTCTTCGGGATTCTTCAACAACCTCTAGAATATCAGGACCAATGAATGGCCAAGCTGCTTTGAAAAATTCACTTGTAAACCCATCGGGCCCTGGGGCTTTATTCTTGGGTAAATTCAAGACCACCTCTTCTACCTCTTGTAAAGTAACTGCTCGTAGCAGAGCAAGGTTCTGCTCTCGAGTGATCACTCGAGGAATGTGCATAGTTATCTTATGAATAGCTGCCTGGCGGTTAGGGAGAGGTTCCGTAAGTAGATCTTTAAAATGAGTAACCAGATCTCTCTCCATATCTTCATGTTTGATTAAACGCTCCCCATTTGCTACTTTTAGAGAAAATATTTTGTTATGTTGGCGTCGCTGTAACATAGCATTGTGAAAAAATTTTGTATTGCGGTCTCCTTCTTTGAGCCAATTAACTTGGGATTTCTGTTTCCACAATATCTCCTCTTGCTTTCGTCGCTCTTCTTGTTGACTGAGAGTACGACCTTCCTCCAAAGCTAACTCCTCTGTTCGACCATGGAGGATAATTTGCTGCTGAATCTCCTTCATTTTTTCACTCAGTCGAATTTGGTCCTGATGGATGTTACCAAATTCGAAACGATTCTAGCGTTTGATTTCAGCTTTTAATTGTTTCAGGCGAAGCTGGAATGAATGCATCTTATTATGACCCCTGACTGGATTTGAACACCACCAGTTTTTAACCTTTTCCATAAACCCAAGATCTCGTAGCCAAAAGAGTTCAAACCTGAAAGGTCGGTTATGTCGGCTTGCCTTCACATCAATCTCCAATCTGATCGGCCAATGGTCTGATCCCAGGGTAGGAAGAATAACAGCTTCATAATAAATATCCAAACTCACAAGAGCTTCTGTCGCTAAAAAACGATCCAACCTAGAGGCAATCTGATGCCTCTCTCCCCTGCGATTATTCCAAGTGTAATTTCCATTAACAGTGGGGATATCTACTAAGCGTAGATCATTTAATAACTCTCGAAAAAGAGCCATTTCTGGATCCTCCCTTCTTAGCCCTCCCTTTTTTTCAGAGAGATTCAAAATCATATTAAAATCCCCACATAAAAGCCAATAATTTTCATTATGCATTGTACTCAACATTCGTATACTCTGCAGAAACTCTGCTCGCTCTCCTGGAATTGGAGGTCCATAGACGGCCGAGATGAGGATCCTGTCCTGAGAGCCAATCTGGCGGAAAGTAGCTGTTAAAATTCTGGGAAAGCCTATCCATCCCTCTGCACTGATCTTAGCAACATTCTAGAGGATGGCTATTCCCCCCGATGTTCCCACTGAGTCGATAGCCATAACCTCATATTGCATTTTGAAGGATTGCATTATAGACTGAAGCTTCTACCCAGAGACTTTTGTTTCTTGTAATAACATGACCTGAGGTTTCTCGACCTGCAATTTGTCTTTCAAATGTCGCTACTTACCCTTACTATTCAGACCTCTGATGTTCCAGGAGAGCACCTTCATTAAGAATTTTTGGGTAGTTGTTGGAATACCGTTGTTAACGGTATTATCTTTCCAGTATTAATCAACATTTCTCCAACTCACTGTATTGATTCCTTCAGGGTTCGTCGTCCTCACTTTTTTGCCGGTTTTGAAGGAGCGGGTGCCTTCTTGCTGGCTGATTTTTCTCATTCTTGGGCTTCTTGCTAGGCTTGCACTGTGAGATAATGTTCAAAATTTTCTTTATACAATTTCTTCTAGTCTGCCGGAATGAATCGATCGTCAAGATTCCTCCATTCAAACAAGAGGCGTTTCAAAAGTTTCTCTTCTGCACTTGAATCTTCTTTGGGTTGTTCTACCTCCATTGGAATAAGTTCTTGCAGCGTACTGTCTTCAGGCGCATCCATTTCCTGCCCTGCTTTCCGCTTTGATGATTGGTTTTTCTGTGTAACCTCTGCATGTTCGTCTGCTGGACCCTCTGCTGCGACCTCAATAACTGATGGTTCGCCTTCTTCTTGTAAAACCTTGTACCTATTTTCTGTTGTTTTCGAGCCAGGAGGGTTTTGTTTTATGGCCGAACCAGAGCCGGTATTCCCTGAACGAGGAGGTCATTTTTTAGTAGTTACCGGAACAAACCCCTCATCATCCTGCCGGGGTTGCGTCTCTGGGCCATTGACGCGAGGAGGTTGTTGTTCAGGGCCATTTAGGGGGAAATATTTGTACAAATGTCCATACTCATGACAACGGCGACAGCGAAAAGGGATATGCTCATAGTTGAGAAGCTGAAGCCAAACTTTACCTTCATATTCTAATTCGATCATCTCTGGTAAGGGTTCAAAGATATTCATATAAACACATATTCTTGCAAAGGATGTATAGCGACCACGAGCAGTGGAGTCTGCAATTTTAACAAAAGTACCTAATGAATTTCCTATTCCTTCCAAAATTTCAGGGTCCCAGAAATCCATAGGGAGCCCAAATAGCCGAACCCAAACAGGAGCAGCGAGAAATTGCTCTTGTTCAGGGTTGTAACATTCCTCCCATTGTTTGAGAAAAAGCCCTGCATTGCTGTAAAAATAGGGCCCTGCCTCAAAAATGCGTTCTTTATCTAGTAAATTAGAAAAAATAACTGTAAAAAAAACTTTCGCCCCTAATTTCAGATCAATATGACCTTTGGGCTGCCATTTTATTTGAATCCATTTTAGCAACTCCTTTTCTGAAGGCCAAATACCTATAAACTACGATTAGAGCATGATTCTTCATATCCTCTACTCATCCAACTTCATCACTGGAGAATAAAATCTTGGTTTCTCGATCGCCTGGCAAGCATTGTCCTTTCATTTTGGCTTCCATTTCAAGCCCTTAGACATGGGAAACTCTTTTACCAATGCTTGCACGGTGATCATAGCTAATGGTCACCGTCAGGACGTTGCGTAGAGGGTGGTGCCCTCCTCGCCGAGGACGCTTCCATGGGGAAACCAATGGCCATGGCGGCTTATGCTCTAACCTCAAGGAAATCCCATTTGTATCTTCACCATGCTTTGAGCCATCAAAAACTGGCAGCTTAAAACCAACTGTGACATCTGGAGACCTTAGCTGCAAATTATGTGATGGGTAATTCTTCAATTGTTCGTCAAGAAATACGTGGTTGGGAAAGGGATATACAGACTGATCCTGAAGATAACGAAGCAGAAGCTGAGATTTTAGATTTCATAACAGACCCTGGCAATACTCGTGGCCGTCTTACTTTATTCAATCAGACTATTCATACATACTAGATAGTTAAGTGTCTTATAGCAAAAGATATTCAAAGTCTTCCACCTGTCCATGCTAAGGCAGACCCGACAAAGATAGAACCTCGCCTTCAGGACCTGCTGCAGGACATACATAACCAGCCGCAACATATCAAGATTACTCAATATCAGGCAACTGATCGTATTAGTAGATTGGATGATCGGGTAGGCCGTATGGAGAAGCTGCTCCAACAGCTACAACAAGTTGATATACCTGGGTATACTGTGAAAGACCCAACTCCAGTTTCCTCATCAGATGGATAGGTGTTTCATGTATTGTGTTTTTTGATGCACTTTTTAGTTGTATATGAACTCTCTTTATGTCATATGTATGTACAAACTGCAGTAGTAGGACAGATAGCTCATGAGACTTATAGACAAATGGAACAATTTCAATTTTGGTATGCTTTTCACGCTTTCAGGTGGCCAACAGTCCTGGTTTCCCACGGGCAAGTTGAGGTCACAGCCTGAATTTTATATTTTGTAGCCTATCCTTCAATTATAAATAGAAAATAGTGTGGTCCCACCAAATTTACAAAAAAAAATTGAGCTTTTACCAATACATTTATATTTTGAAGATCTTATTTCCACCACATGTGCTCCAGAGCATAATGAAAGAATCGTTCTTTCAGCCTAATTTTATACCACCACCTATATTTGTGCAATTTTCATCACTATTATTACTAGGAATGCTTATTTCCACCACCACCCATATTTGTAACTTCCATCACTATCATTACTCCAAGTGGTTATTTCCGCTCATTCTGCCATTCCACTTAGTTCTGAGTAACCATCAACCAACCAACGCTAGGTAATGAATTAGAAAAATCACATGAGCATAAGAAAAGAAAATATTTCCATCAGTTGATTCATTCACAATATCCATTAACCGATTACATCCCAGAAAAGTGCAGGACATGCCATTATTATGGGTTGTTGGAAATGCATCCATACTTTTAAAAAACTTGGAGAATGCTAACAGATCTCGCCATTTTGTACTAAGAAGCTTTAAAGAAGGTGGGAAAAGAGATGATCTGGTTCTGACGGGAGGTGAAGGCCACGACTTCCATCTCTCCAATCCAAAACCTAAGAATGCCCTGGTCAATGTAGCGCTAAGAGGTAATTAAAACCCTTAGAAGATTGGGGAGTTGCATGCATTTTTGTGGTTTATTGGTGTGTAGATTGCATCATGTGGTGACACTAGAGAATATTTTTGAGGCTCGGAAGTTTTTTGGAGAGTTTATCTTTATCACCTGTCATGTGTTTTGAACATCCGCTATCAATTTACCATTGATTTTCTTCTCCTTCAGCACATAAAGCTATGCCGCAACTTTCAAATTGTAAGTCCTTCCTTCTCCATACCTTGGAACTTGTAGATATTTGTTCCTTTGGCTGAAATTTTCTCCTACATTCAAATTCCTTATGTCCAAAGTTATTGCAAAATGAACATTCAATTTCATCTTGAATAGGAGAAAAATTGTTATAAGTATTCTTCTTTATTCCTATCTCATTTCTTTGCTTTCTTGCTTCTCTGGTCATGATGGTTTTGTATGCAACACATTGAGCAGCTTTGTGACCAAAATTATGACATGAGAAACATTGTCCATTAAAGAAGAAATTTTTGCGATCATAGAACCTTCTAGTGTTGTTTACCTTTGTGACTTATATTTCTGTTATTGTTCATCCTTGAATTTGAATGATCATGCTTTACCTAAACATTGTCTTTGTTCTTTTTTTGAGTGACGAAGCTTTGCTGACTGGCTCTTGCTACATTTAGATAGCTTGTAGCTGAGGGTTTTTTCTGACTGAGAAGATTCGCCGATATATCCAAGACCTGTCTTCACAAGAGGAGAGCGTTGAACCTTGATGATCTCATCTAAGTTTTCAAATCCTTTAGCAAATCTAAGATTTAGAGTTTTTACTTTCCCAAGTTCCTATCTTAGACTTAATATTTCACACTCCAATTTCTCATTGTGATTCTCCTTTTCTATGAGTTGATTCTTTAGAGTATCTATGGCTATTTTTTTCTCTTCCAAGCATATTTTGGGTTGAGTGATTTCTTCAAGAAAATTATTTTCTTCTAAAGCATCCATAAAAATATATTTAGCCTCACTAGTGTCTTTTTCAAATGCCACAAGCACTCTAATATCTTGATCAGATTCTCCTTCTTCACTATTTAACAAGCCATCACTATCTTCATGAGTATAGAAACTTTTTCTATTGAAAAATCGTCTCCTATTAGCTTTTTCTAAATTCTTTCCCTTATCATGATTATCTTTATGGGGACATTTAGAAACATAATGACCCTCTCTTCCACAAGAAAAACATTTGAAAGGAAGCTTACCTCTGAACCTTCCAGTACCAAGTTGAAGTTTCTTTACGAAATTTACCTCATCTTCTTCTGATACATACCCTGCTTCTTTTTGTTCTTCCTTGTCCTTTCCTTTTTTAGTAGCTCTAAATGTAGCTTCTTTGACTTCATACGTACCTCCTTTTCTCATTTCAAAAGCAGTCAGGATCCCATGAAGTTGAACAATAGTAAGAGTTTTTCGGTCCTGCTTCTCTTCAATGGCAAACACTTTTGACTCGAATTTAGGAGTTAGAGATCTTAATATTTCCTCTACTAAAGTTGTGTCTCTTATGTCTTCACCTAAATTTCTTATACGATTTACGATCTCATCTAGACGCAAAAAGAAACTAGCAATAATTTCATCATTATGCATTCTGAGATTTTCATATTGAATTCTGAGAGATTGGAGTTTAGCACTTTTTACCTTGGCATCACCTTCATAGCTTAGAATGATTTTGTCCCATATGTCCTTTGTTGTATTTAATTTCATAACCTTGACAAATTCTAATTTTGTCAGGCTTCCCAATAATGCATTGACAGCTTTGGCATTAGTTTCATAGTTCTTCCTTGCTGCTGGATCTGTGGGAACTGCAACTGGATATTGGTAATTGCCTTCAACAATTGCCTAAACATCTGCTCCAAGAGACTGAAGATACGCTCTTATTCTTCAGAAGGACCTGCATTGATACCAATTGTTGGGAAAAATACTAAGAAGGGGGGGGGGGGGGGAATCAGTATTTAGAAACTCACAATAATTTTTCCTTACTTTTATTGATTTCTATACGCGACTTTAATTAATTCAACTTACGTATTCACACAACTTTCTTACAAGAAACTTGTGTATTCCAGTGAGCTTATTAGACAGATAAATCTTCTGAAAATTTACTTAGCCCAGTGCATCATATATTCATCAGATATTTAATAAGCAGTAAACATGTGTAGTAGGAACATAATAAATCATCACACATAAGCAACACACATGAACACTAGGATTTAAGGTGGAAACCCAAGTCGGGAGAAAACCATCACTATTGTCGTCTTTGTCTTCAATGTTTATTATATAGAAAACTGCTTACAATGTTGTACTGATGCAGACTCATATTAGTACGCAAACACCCACCTATAGAAGGCTACAACATTCTCTCGTTTTCCAGCTACTACTGGAAGGGATCTCCAACCCCCTGATCTTGTTTACCAACCACTACCAGAAGGGAGCTACAACCCCCTAAACTAATCACCAGTTTCTACTAGCCGGAAGCTTCGACTTCCACACTGAAGGCTTCTGCCCTCAGAACCACTGCAGACCACATTTCATAAATTTTCACACTAGATCCAACAGCTTCAACACAACACAATTTGTAGATCAATACCAATAGCCATAAACCAGTATTCAAATAGAACGGTGATATCACTGTAACCATTTCACAGTAATAAACCCAGACTTTTGAATTAACACGCAGAATCAGCTTCAACCCTTATCATTCATAAAACCAAATGTATACGGTACTTTACTTACTGCAACCTGCGTGTATACACGATTTCCTGTGGACGAACCTGCATATAGATCTTTATATACTGAAATTAAGAATATAATCAGAATTAGAATAGATCAGAGACATTCAGGCATACTTTTTCAAATTTACAGAACCCTTATTTATTTAGCAGCATCCATCATATTCTGTTATGCGGAATTATGAATTACGGATAAAACACATTCCCTAAATGTGGTGCTATGCATTTAGAACAACATATCAAAGACTTTTTAGACACTTTTCCTAAGAATAAATAGACACACAGAAATATGGAGAAACTTACTTGAGGTCCAAGCACTTACTATTCTCCTTCTGTCGCTCTTGTTGTAGCTTCCAATCCAAATTTGATCGCCAGACTAGTTCCTGCAAGTATAAACACTAAACAACTAAGAGATTGCAATATACAGATGCCTATTCGTCTTAATCAGTTAAATCAATGAAACATGAAACATATACATCAGCTAAGAATCCATGATATGAAATATAGAAACATAAACAGATACATATGTGGGAAAATGAGCAGCAATCTTTATTAATGGATAGAAGGGGGAGGTTACAACTAGAGATTGATTTGATGTCACCAGCTCTAACATCATCCCAGCCTCATCACAATAAACATCTCTCTAGCAGCATATCACTCTAATCAAACACTCAATTGAGAAACCAACAACATTTCTTTATCCTATTTCTTCCTTCCCAAGCACTAGGATATGTGCTCAATTTATAGAGCAGCTGAGGGTAGTTTCTCAAACAATGACTTTCTAATAATAGGTAAGACATGTTCCAAGCTTAGAGGTGTTAGATGGACACATGGATTCAAAGTTTGACACATATGGACTTTTCTAGAAGGCATTGGCCATGTGGAGATTCCGGAACAATGAAAATTTCTCTCCCATTTGACCAACACACTCTTGAATGTTGGGAAGTGTTTTGCAGAGCACCCTTGAATGTAGGTAACTGCATATACAAAGTAGTTAATCCCTTGAGAGGTTGTGTTGGTGAGCTCATAGGTGATATAAAATATACTTCAAATCTTGGAAACCTTGCAATGGAAGTCATGGATGATTTGTTCTTGTTCTTGTCTTAGGGCATGTAGCAACTGAAATGATAGGGGATGATAGACCCTATTTCATTGGTTCTGGGGATGATGTCTAGTTTAACCAGGTCATTGAGAATGGTGCCCAAATTGACCTATAACAGCTTCCCCCTAAAGCATGAAGTCAAAATAATAATAACAATATTTTTTGAATGAGATGCTTTACATTGTGATGGGCTAGAACTAAAGCGGAGTGGTGACCTGCATCAATATTACAGTACATTACATCATGATATATCCTCTTGATCATGAATTGTTGACGGAAGACATTCCCATGCTTAGCCCATAAACTATCTAATAACATGTACATAGTGGAGAAAGTCATCTATATTGGAATGTTGCCCAATGTAGACATGCCTACAGATATAGGCCCATGTTCGGATGACGATCTATATGTAAGGTCACCATATAGATGATGTGTACAACAATCCTGAAATTGCAGTCTGGATGGCTGAAACTAGATCCAAGGTCTTCTTATCTCATTCACTCGATCGTTCGGGTACAGTTCTAGCCATGCGAATATATGATTTGTAGTCGAACATGGTAAGACACTATTTGATTACTAGTCAATGATGTGAGTTGTTAACAAACGCGAGAGAACCACCATTGATGTCAATGGACCTCAAGGTACTACGGTACATTCCGTAAGGCCTGAATAGATGATTTGATGTCGAACGCCAAAAAAAATCTTTCGGTCAAAAGTCCAAAAGCGAGGATCTTGTCAATGCTATAACAAGCCTCATGGTACTGGAAGATGATGTTTCTAAGTAAAATTCCTGGATGATGATTTGACGTTGACATGAAGTCACTTTATTGAGAAATGGGAGTTACTGATTTCAGAGAAAAAGATGACTTGATATAGTAATTTTCAAGGATGACTATCATGAGAATGAAGGTTTATGAGCATTGCAGAAGGATGAGGATTCACTGCATGAATTCTCTTGAACATATCGGCGACACTGAGATGAGTAGGCAGCATTGACACAAAACCGAAGTGAAGATATTATGAACCACAGGTATGAATGAACCATCAAGAAGATTACCCAACCCAAACAGTCACGATGATGGAGTGAAGTGTCATGTTCAAGAGCGACCTGCTATCGTAAAAAGTTCTATTCACTTTCCCAAATTTTTCCCAGTCATTTTTCAACCAGTACCTCTTTATTTTTTAACAAGCTTGAGGAGGATAACATATGATTGATCTATAATTCAACACTTCGGGCGATTAATGTATCGTTATTTAATAATTTAACGAGTCTAGCGATGAATGAAACTCGATTCTTGCCATGATCGACAAGCTTGTCACTATTTTATGTTTTAACGAGCCCAATTACAGTGAAAACCCAGTCATTTTTCATATTTAGAGAGTTTGAAAAAGAGGACGAAAGAAAACTCCATAAGTATTTTTTCGTAAAGTTGTCGCTCAGATCCAAAAAAGTGTAAAACAATATCTGAGAGAACCTCCTAGCCATGTTCGACTAAGGCATTCCTTTTTCGTAAATAATCTATCTCAGTCCGGAAAAAGGTTAAACTTATACTGAGTAGATATCAATTCATTTACTTTTACGAGCTCGAAAAGACAAGTGCTCGGCAAAATTTTCACATTATCGGAGTCTAAAAAGAGCTAAAATAAGACTCCAAGGGTTTATTTTTCACTGTTATCGAAGCTGGAAAAAGAGATAAAAGTGCACTTCAAGTCCTTTTTCATTTTTATCAAAGATCGAAAAATAAGGATAAAAGTATGCTTTGTGGTCAAATCATTCTTGAAATAAATTTGCATGACTAATTTGCTCATCAGTTGCAAAACCTATTTAGAACAACATCAAATGGATTAAAAATACACATTTTATGATAAAAATAGAATAAAACCATAGTCACAATAATAAATATGATTTGAAAATAATCAAATGACTAATTAAAAGAGTTTTACTATTCATTTTTACCATTTGAAAGTTACAATTTGCATTTTGGAGCTCTGAACCTGTTTTTGCCCCTGAACTTCATCTGTTGATTGCGATCGAATATGTGGATGGTTTTCATCGTCGTTTGATCCAGGTTGGTACCATAAACCCTCTCTTTCTTTCAGTAGTCAATTCATTTCATTTCAATGCAAATTTTTAGGGATTTGGGCCCCTTAGGGTAAATTCTTTTTCCAAAGAAGGAAACACACCCTTGAGCATTGAAAACTGCAATGTGGAGCACCTAAATTGAAGCCTAGGTGCATATGCAATGCTCAGTATGTTGTTCAAGACTGCGTTGGGTGCAATTCACATTCTTGATTCTCTCATTGTACCCAAAATTTGCCTAATTTTTTGCATGAAAAAGGAGTCTAATGAGTCTTATGGTTATGTTTCCGAAATTCATCGGACTAGAATGACGATTACATGGAGAGAAAGAGAGCATGAAGAACAAAATATGATTGCCCTTAATGATCTGGGTACTATAAGAGCCCTAAGATATTGTGGGTTATTAAAGCACTTCCTCTTGTCAGGTATGAGGCAACAAATAGAACTTTTGGAGTTCCTAGTTCGTGCATGGGATCCGGATATTGAGGCATTTCACATTAGGAACAAAGTGGTTCCTATTATAGTGGAGGATGTATATTTTCTGATAGGCTCGTCGAGAAGAGGCTTGCCCATTTCTCTCTCAGGGTCTGCTCTCGGAGGAGAGACAGTGAGAGATTATGTTTTGGAATATTGCTATCCAGGGGCAGAGCCAAGCAAGGATGGGAAAATAAACATCCGTGACGTTCGTGATTTGATTTTGAGAACCATTCTATTCACGATCGCAAAGCTTTTCGGCATCGTTACACTACATGTAGTGAATAGATCATAAATGTAGTATGCTCTAGGATGCAGAGATGGGTAGAATTAATGGCTAGGAATGCAGTCCAATCGTTCATTTTGTTCTTGATTGCATTCTTCAACTGGTTCAGGCGACAGGTTATCGCCATCAATGAGTATGCATACGCAGGTGTTGATTTCTGAGGAGATCCAGACTTAGCTTTACCAGAAGGCGCTCAGTGGGGTGCAATCAGTAAGAATGTTTTGACCATGTTTTTTTTTTATTTTCCTAAGGTTTATACAATGTTTTTGTATTTTGATGTTTTCCCAAGACTAAACTAAAGTTTTAATTTAATGCAAATGTTGGTCGAGCTCAACCGGTGGAGGACCCAAAGCATGGAGCGGATGAGCCAGCATAGAGGGTTGTCAGGAGAACAGTCCTTCAGGATTTAGACATGGTTGAGACTCTGTCTGAGCTTTAGCAGCACATAAAGGGATTGACCTTCAGGATTCCGGATTGCCAGATCGAAGAGTTACCCATGCGACTGGAGCGCTACACTATAGTCGTTCCTAACCGTTGGATGCGGTTACTGTGTAGGATAGCTAGATCTATAACATGTTACCATGAGCATCACTAGTTTACATTTGACCTATTGCATATATTTTGAGGTCAGATGACCAATGTGTCTTAGGCACAAATTTTTGTAAAAACCTATAACTATATATCTATTTGATTTTAGTGTTTTCCTATGTTTATTGCGTAATCCTATTCAATTATGTGAATGTATCTTTACATGTGTTGCAAATGTCTGTCTATAACATGATTAGCTAAAGAATCGGTCAATGTGTTCAAGTTTCTAGAAATGTGTTGATATTGAATAAAATCAAAGTGTCTTTCCAAAAGTCGAACTCTTAGGAACAAACGATGCAGTGTTGGATTTCTAACAGTATAAACACTAGTAAGTTGTAATACCACAAGTTGTGATTCTAACCTTGTGATGATGTGGTTAATACCAAATGAAATGGCATCAAAGAGAATTTTGATCAATGCATTATACTCAGTGATATTTTTTGTCGATCTACCGATATAAATCCCTTAAAAACTCACTAACTTGTCATTCGGAGCGAAAATGGCCCATGCTGCAGAGGATAGATTCTGCGTACTACGACTAGCACCATTAGCATATCCAACAAATGTTTCTAAAGAGTTAGACATCTGCGACGAAATGTAAAGCATATTAATAACATCAAGAAAACTCTAAAACAAATTAAGACAGTGAATGCAAATCAACAACATATATATACAATATAATACAAAAAATTACTATGCTCATAATTAAGCATAGTAATGTTTCAGATACAACCCATTTTGGGGTTGCACCAACAGAATTCCATCGTAATCCACCAACTCGTAGGTGCCCTTAGCAAGAACTCTTTTGACAAAATAGGGGACATGCCATAATGGCTCAAATTTCCCTGTACCTATTACATCAGTAACCTGAACATAAAGAAGGACCAAGTCGCTCTCTGAGAAAATGTGAGGTTGGACATGCTTGTCATATTGCACCTTTATATGTCTCTTATGCACTACGTTGGCCAATCGAGCTTCACGACGCGTTTCATCAAGATGGATAAGGTTAAAAAGATGCACTTCTTCATCTGAGGTGCCAGGTAACAAGTCAATTGCGAGTTCTAACGATGGTATTTCACATTGGATTAGAAATATAGCTTCCAGACCATACACCAATTGAAAGGGAGTAAATCCGGTTGCGTTTCTCATCGAGGTTCGATACGCCCACAAGGCAGAGTGCAGGATCAAATGCTAGTTTCTTTTACGAACTCCTATCATTCGTTGAAGCATATGTTTAAGAATCTTGTTGATAGCTTCAACTTGTCCATTTGATTGTGGATAATAAGGAGTAGAATTATCATGTGACAAACCTAACTTGGCAGTCAATTCAGTCATCATATGGTTGCGAAAATGCTTCCCATAATCTGTGACTATAACCTGTGGGACCCCAAACCGTGCAATGACATGATTAAAGAAAAACAATGCAATTGTTTGTCCTGTGTTGTTGAATGCAGGCATCGCTTTGGCCAACTTGGTAAAGTATTCTACTGTAACAATAATATAACCATGCCCCCTAGACGAACGAGGGTTACAGGTCATGAAATCAATGCCCCATTTTGAAAATGGTCCCACAAAGACAACAGGATGCATTGGCACTGGATGTTTGCATATTTTATGATCAAATATCTGGCATGCATGACAACTCTTGGCTGTGAGGATGCAGTCGCGAAATATAGTAGGAAAAAAGTAACCGATGTGGAGTATCTTCTATCTGGTAGCGTATCCAGATAAGTGTCCACCACAAGTCCCAGTATGACAATCATTTAAGAACTTTTTGGCCTCCTCATGAATGAGGCACCCTATTCAAATTGTATCAACACCACGATGATAAAATGTATCGTCGAAAATTAGATAATCTTTAGCTTGGTATCGAATACGTCGCTGGTCGGAGCTAGAGGTATCAGGTCGAAAAGTCTAGGTTTGGAGATAAATGATAAAATCCCCATACCAAGGATTAGATGATCCGATCAGAAATAGAGACTCATCAAGAATAGATGGTTTCGACGTAGTAGCAATACTATCAGAGGGAAGGTCACAGAGAAGCTCAGTTAAAACTAAAGACTTCTTTGACTCAGATTTGATGAATTCCAAATCAAATTCCTACAAAATGACAATCCATTTTGAATACTTTTCCCCCAGAAATTGACGTGATAAGATATAAGTCATGGGGTTTCAATCCAAAATGACAATGGTCTTCCGGAACATGATATGGTGGCGAAATATTTGGACAGCTTGAATAGCCAAGGCAAGCTTTTCTAAGTGCGAATACTTTACTTCCATATCATTGAGATAGAATGTTCTATCCCATTGTATACTTGGACCAATACCATAGCAATGGTCATATTAGCAGCTGTGATATATAAGAAATAATCACTCTGATAATTGGGGGGATACATTAATGACGCCTGGACAAGAGTATCCTTGACAACATCAAAATAATCTTGCGCAACTTGGTCCCAATGGAAGGTAATCCCCTTTTTCAAGAGTCGAGTAAACCCTTTATCCATTTCGGCGTAGTTGGGTATGAACCTCCTTAGGAAGTTAGCCTTTCCTTGAAGTTTCTGTAAATAAATTAAATTTGATGGCGCAGGAAAATCAAGAATGGCCTGGACCTTCAATGGGTCTATTCAAATTCCCTCTTTTGAGATGACGAATCCAAGAAAACAACCAGAACCAACATAAAACACAAATTTATGTGGATTGAGGCGTATTTTGTAGTGTCGGCAGTGTAAAAAGATAGCTCTCAAATGCATCAGGTGATCAGTCTGATTTCGTGAATGCGCGGGTAAATCGCCTAGATAGGGTTGAACAATGTGCTTGATGTCACTAAAATCATAATCCATTTCTCTTTGAAAAGTTTCCCCGGCATTCTTTAAACCAAATGGGAGTTTCCTATAAGCGAATGTGCCCCAGGGACAAATGAATGTTGTCTTATATTGATCCTTTGGGCAAATATTGATTTGATTGTAGCCGGAAAATCCATCCATGAACGAAAAGAATTCGCATCGAGCACAATCGTCAATAATCTGGTCGATAAAGGGAGTAGGGTAGTTGTCTTTTGGACAAGCAAGATTGACATCCCGGTAATCGACGCATACTCTAATGGTTCCTTGTTTTTTCATGACAGGAACGATGTTGTAAACCCACTCGATTAGCGGAACAGGGTAAATGAAACCATCACGCAAAAGTTTTTCAACTTCTGCTTTAATGGCAACGACCTTCTTCGGATGAATAGGACGAAGGCGTTGACGTATTGGCTTGACATCAGGTTACATATTAATAGTGTGTTCAACAATACTAGTATTTATACCTGGCATTTTCTCGTAAGACCAAGCAAATACATCATCGAATTCACGAAAGAGAGAGCGATATGTTTCGAGTTTTGATTGAGAACAAGACACACAGACATGAATGTTTTCTACAATGCTAGGTTTGGTCGAAATATCAATAGAAATGGTTTCTTCAATATTTGACATATTTTGCTCAGAAAGGATTGCATTAATAGGAAAATAATTTGAAAAGAAATTTTTGATCGATGGGTGATATAGTTCACTAAGATTATTTTCTTCATAATCAGGAAGATGGGAACGATGATGATAATCTTCCCATGGTTCTCCTTCTGACATCATGGTTTCCAAAATATTCTCATATGTCAAGAAATTTGAGGAAAAAGGATCAGATGGAGTACCAAAATCTAATGAACGATCAACCCAAACAATCGGCGACGATGATTTCAGATTCGGCGCCCAAGCCAGATAGATTGATTTCTATACCATCTTAATAGGGTTGGGTGGTAGAAACTCATCCAACATAACAATTTTAGAATCACTCGTACTCTCCCTTAAGCCAGATGGAGTGGAAGAGATCATGTAGCAAGCGACGATAATGCAAAGGTTTCCATGAGAGTGGAATCCTTTAAGAGTCCTACACCAATGTTCTGAAGTGCACATTGGGGTGTGTGAACTAATGGAACACTTCCAGTTACCTGGGAACTAGAGGCAAAGAAGGATAGCTGATTGATGACTGTGATAACACCTTTATGTGGAAAGGCGATCATTCTAAAATATGTAGAAACAATTGCAGTCATCGCATATACCCATGGCCTTCCAAGTAGAATATTGTAGTCAAGGGTTCTGTCAACGACCTCAACTTCAACATTCATTGTTTTTCCCCCTAGTTCAACATGCAAGTTATTGATAATACCACAAGGCTTATATGTATGTCTGTCAAAATCCTTCAACATTGTTGATGATTGAGAGAGGCGCAGCGAGCCAAGTGACTTCCAACAGTTTAGAGACATAATGCACGTAGATGCTCCCTCATCAATAATAGTACGATGAACAAGGTGATCGAGAACATTTACTTGGATGGATAATTCCAATTCTCTTGGTAATTGCGGCACATAGCTCGTATGATTAAAGACTACGAGATTAGAATCAGTCGGATCAAATCCACCAATTGCCAACAACAAAGCTTGTTACTGGGAGGAACAATTTTGTATCACCTCAAGCGCTGACATAACTAAAGGATATTGAGCCAAATCTTCAACTATATTATAATTTTGAGCAGCTCTTGCTTGAGGATTATATGTCGATTTATGAACGACTCCCTTCGGTGGCTTGATTATCAATTCAAGAATAGTAGGTGGTGGTACCGATTTCGTAGACGGATTCGTGGTTGAGGTAGTAGGTTGATCAGTGGCCAGACTACCGTAATCTTTATTATGCATTGACACCAAAAAAAATTTTGATGGCTTTGTGATAGATAACATAAGCACTTTGGAACTAGAAGCTAGATCCATAGCAACCAAATTTGTGTCTGGATTTGGAAACGAATCTGTTAACACAGCTGACGCATGTGAGGGATTAACCATTTTATAGACTTTAGCATGGTGAGGTCAATCCCGAACAAAGTGTTCCTCGTTACAGATTATGCATGGATAACAAGGTTTCTGATTTCCAGACGATTGATCAGATGACCTTTCTTGCGAGGTAGAAGTTTGATTTTTCTTTGATTTCCCTTTTTTCTTACTTCCGGGTTGCTTGTCACTTTTTCCTTTGTCAAATGACACGACATTGATTTCGGAAGAAGGCACAGGATCAGATGCAGCATTATAATGTGTGCTTGCAGTATCGATCATATCATCTCCGACATGAGAGTCCTTTGATGGAGGAGGAACAATAAAATTAGATCGCGGCGCGTTAGGAATTTTTTCGTAGAGTGTGCCAGACTGAGTATAAATAAAATCTAAATATTGGGCATGAGCAATAACCTTCTCTTCAGTGAAGATGTCACCCTTAACCACATCCTCAGTTATAGATGGTAACAGGGACTTAATGAACCACTCAACAAGGAGATGATCAAGAACAAATGTCTTAATCATTCTACGATGACGATGCCACTCATGAATATGATAAAAAATGTGAGTAGCATTATTTTGTTTAAAATTAGTCAAGAGTTTTGTTCCAGTTTCATATCGTATGGGTAGCTGGAAGTGAGTCAAAAAGACAGTAGGTAGGGCAGTGAAATTATCAAAAGAAGCTCTAGGTAACTCAATGTACCATTTTCTAGCCGAACCAGTGAGCGTACACTAGAAAAGACATAGTCGAACAGAGTCATCATTCAGGGAGTTTGATGAACACCACAAATGATAAGTCATAACATGAGTCGAAGGGTCTTCCCCAGGGTTTCCATTGAACTTAGGAATATCCTAGGGTAATTTATGAGGTATCTTCGGCCACCAAGGAGCATAGTTGAGTGGATCGTTGGTGAGCCGGTTCAAATTTGGTAACTCTAAATTTGCGACAAAGGGAAACTGTCGATTGAGGTCAAGTTGATCATAGCCAGGGTATGATGGAATTTCTTGGGCAACAGGCCTTTGAGCACCAGCATAAGGAATCTGTTGTTGGTAACCCAGATAGGGGTTGTTTTGATAATAAAACACTTGAGGATTCTGTTGACCAAAACCTAGGTACGATACTTGTTGAAATTAAGGTTGAGGCATTTTCACCTGTGGCTGCTAAGGGATCTGTCCACCAATGTTATAACCCAAATTAGGATAACTTGGATTCAGTTGAGGATAGGTATAACCTGGTTGTGGCTATGACATCCCATAATATAGTAATCCAGCTTATGAATAAATGATTCTGGGTACAGGTTGTTTTAAATTAGCAGAAGGAGTTAGGTCTGAGGGCCCAATACTTGAGGGTATTGATTTGAAGGACCCACCTGAAATGGTTGTTGTACAATAGTTTGAGTTTTTAACAGGGGTAAAGTTGTATTAACAAGTGGAATTGATGTGGGTGCAACAGGTTGAATTGGTTGATACGAGTGTACAATCGTTTGTGGTTGGATAGGCAGAGTGGGCTGCCATTGAAAAACATTTATTTCGACATTAGATTGACCAAAAAACGATGGAGTACTGTCCAAGTGGGTGACCATAGGTTGCCCCCTAGCATGAGGAGTATAATAAGATGGAAAATATTTTTCTCAAAATGCAGGGATTCCTGTTGAGATGGTACTGGATGGAATAGACCCAGATGGACTAGCTTGATATTGCCCTGATGATGGATATAAAGGATCAAGTCGTTTAGTACTCACTATAGGTTTTCTAGTTAAAATACCAGACGATGACATTGGTGAAGTCCATGGGTTTGAAGATGCACCAGAGAAAATTCCATATAAATATTTATAACCTGATGGGACCATAGGACCACCATGTAAATATGACTCTGATGAAGTTGTGAACATCGACGGGGTAGCAAGAGCAAGTGCTGAGGAAATTAGAACAGATGGTCCAACCAAAGATGTTGGTTCAGGCATGGTTACTTGACCAAATGTATACCCTTTTGAATCAACGTGAATTTGAATAGGCACGGGATCAACAAAAGAAGAGGGTGGTGATTGAGGAAAAGACTCGTACAGGTAAAGATCCTCCCCAAAATGAGTTGGATGTAAAGGTGTTTCGTCTTGTGGGATTTCTTCAATCGAAATTAAACCAGGTGGAAGGATTTTTCCATCAGGCCCAAAGTATATTTCAAGAGGTTGACTGCGCGATATGGGAGACTCAATGGATACAATAGACTGTGGGGCGACTGATACAGGAACAACTTCCAATCGCTCAACTTCAGGATGCAGATGTTCTGGAAAAAAAGAGATAGGATTTGGATCAACTTCCAGTTGAACAACGTCGAGTTCGAGAGGTATGGTCTCACTGATTGGATGGATCGTGACCATGGGTAGCTGTGAGGACTCTGTCTCGACAACAGTAGATGAACCAGGATTTGTAGAAACAACTTGTGCCGATTCTAGTATATGTGAATATGATGCTTCACCAGAGGTACTGATGGTACTAGTTTCGGTAGAGCGATGTCACCTTCGCCGACCAGAAGTGACTTCCGGTGGTAAAGGTGGTTTTAATGCAAGTCTATGCGAACGACGGGGAAAAGGATTTTCTTCTTCCACGATGACTGATTTATTTTATGACCAAAAACAAATAAACAAAATAAAAGGGTAATGCTAGGCAAAAGGTTTACCAAGAAATTGTGAACTGAAGAATACCTTCAAGCGAACCAAGAAGTACGGGCAAGCAATCTCCTCGAATGTTGTGTTCGGTGTATCACAATTTACAAGGCGGGTGACTCAGTTCACTATGGATGGATAGCAACCTAAATTTGTCCTCCCAAATATAACCGAAGGTACGTGGAGGCCCAAGTCTGTATTAGCCTCTAATGCGAAACCGCATAGTGAGAGCACCCTTTTATACTTTTCATACTATAACACCGCCCGATATACCTGAAGGTATGTGGACGAGCTACGATATACTTACGTACGTGGAGTGAGGTATCACACTCGGAATGTGTCGCAGACAATTAACTAAAGCTGCTATGTTTTACGATGTTGGAACACTGTTAGCATGAATTTTTTGTCGTAAAAACTCACTTTAGCTACGCATATCAAGTAGCCCTAACATAAGTTATGGCTGCAAAATATCTTAAAATATGAAATAAGCTGCATACATCTAGATCTAAATATGGAAGATATTAAGCAGATAAAATACAAGCATCAATGGACAAGACAAGAATACATGTTTAAAAGAATATTTTTATTATATCAAAGAATTGGGCACCTGAGAGGAAAATAAGAAAGGTGTTTTCCAGTTCTCCTCAGTGGGCTGGGTTCTTGGAAGTCCTCAGTGTTTCATATTAATGGTCTCTCTCTCTAACTATTATGGAAAACAAAAACATGGAACTCAATGGGAGTTCATAAAATAGAAATGCAAAGTGGTGACCAAAAGCAGATCCAGTGTGATCCAATGCAATAGAGGTGACTAATGAATGGGAAAAACCCTCCTATTTATAACAAAATATTGGGGTGTTCTAGAACCTGGTGCGTGAATAAAATATTATTAAACATCTTCTAGAATCACCCTTTAGGAATATTTTATTATATTTGTTGGAGGGAAAAGGGTTTTTGACTTGGGTCAATTCCTTTATTTATAAATAACAAATAAATAAATGATTTATTTGTTATTTAAGGGACATGAGGGGAATATAATTAAATAAATAATGGTTTATTTAATTATTTATATTTGATTTAGTCAAATTTAACTAAGAATATGATTTAAATAGTGATTTAAATAACTTATTCTTAGGAAACAATTAGATAAATAGTGATTTACTTAATTGATATCCTTATTTTGGGTTAAATATGACCATGAAACATAAATAAATGTGGTGAAAGCAATTTTACTTTGGGTAAAATTAGTCTTACATGGTGTACTTGGGTTCATCTAATAATAATAGGTTAGATGACGAAAAAATGGTGTAACAAACACGTCTCTAGCCTAGACCTTCTAAATGTTATCGTTATGGTTCCAATGCTTTTTTAGGTAAATTGATGTAAATTTTAAGTTGATCTTGTTTATCAATTTTCCTTTCAAGGTTCATCGTGATGATGTGATGGAAATTCCTAAAATGCAAACTAAAATGATAAGTAAACTTTTCACTTTTAGCTTTTTAAATGAATATATTAGCTACTAAAGGGAAAGAGCAATCAGTTTTGAGAGCAAACAACAAAGAGCACAAACTAATATGCAACTTTCCTAATCTGCTCCTATGCAAAACACACAATCCACTACATGCAAATGCAGATTTTTCTTTTCAGTCCCCTTAATGTGAATGCAAAAAGGAAACTATATGCATCAAATCAACAAAAAACAAATGTTTTCTTCTTTGAGAAATGATGAATTTAACAATTTCTCTTTTAGGAAAAATGAAGAATGGAACTACAATTTTTCCTACAGGAAACGAAGAATTTAACGACAATTTCATTTACGAAAACAAATGGATCTAATGCAGAAATAAAAATACTTTGAATTTGATTTGTCAATGATAAAGAAAAACACTTAAAGAGACATTGAACAAACTTACTTTTCAAAGGAGGAATAATCAGGAAAATTCACTGGTCTCTATGAGGTATCAGACAATTGAAAACACAGCGAACAAAAGGTTGAATGTGATGGAAATGAAAAGTTCAAAGGGAATTTGGTTGGCTTAGGGTGAAATGCAGTCTCTAAGGGGAGACAGTGCGTTGCGAAGCACCCCTGAGTGGGAGACAGTGCTATGCAAAGCACTGTGTCTTGACCAACAGTGCGTTGGGTGCAGCAGAGAACAAAATTCAAGCTACTAAACACACTTCTAATGCAATTATTTGTTTCAAGAGTCTAATAATTGACAGTAGATGCTACTGGGTGGATAAGCAGAGGAAAAAACACCAAGGATGAAAGGAAACTCCCTAGTGGAGTCGCCAATTTGTTATGTGGAATTATGAATTATGGATAAAACACATTCCCTAAATGTGGTGCTATGCATTTAGAACAACAGATCAAAGACTTTGTAGACACTTTTCCTAAGAGTAAATAGAGACACAGAAAGATGGAGAAACTTACTTGAGGTCCAAGCGCTTCCTATTCTCCTTATGTCGCTCTTGTTGTAGCTTCCAATCCAACTTTGATCGCCAGACTAGTTCCTGAAAGTATAAACACTAAATAGCAAAGAGATTGCAATATGCATATGCCTATTCGTCTTAATCAGTTAAATCAATGAAACATGAAACATATACATCAGCTAAGAATCCATATATGAAAGATAGAAACATAAACAGATACATATGTGGGAAAATGAGAAGCAATCTTTATTAATGGATAGAAGGGGGAGGTTAAAACCAGCGATTGATTTGGTGTCACCAGCTTCAGCATCATCCCAGCCTCATCACAATAAACATCTTTCCAACAACATATCACTATAATCAAACGCTCAATTGAAAATCCAACAACATTTCTTTATCCTATTTCTTCCTTCTCAAGCACTAGGATCTGTGCTCACTTTATAGAGCAGCTGAGGGTAGTTTCTCAATCAATGACTTTCTAATAATAGGAAAGACATGTTCCCAAACTCAGAGGTGTTAGATGGACACATGGATTCGAAGTTTGACATATATGGACTCTTCTAGAAGACACTGGCCATGTGGAGATTCTAGAACAATGAGAATTTCGCTCCCATTTGACCAACGTACTCTTGAATGTCGGGAAGTGCTTTGTAGAGCGCCCTTGAATGGAGGTAACTGCATATGCAAAGTAGTTAGTCCCTTGAGAGGCTGCGTTGGTGAGCTCATAGGTGATATAACATATACTTCAAATCTTGGAAACCTTGCAATGGAAGTCATGGATGATTTGTTCTTGTTCTTGTCTTAGGGCATGTAGCAACTGAAATGATAGGGGATGATAGACCCTATTTCATTGGTTCTGGGGATGACATCCAGTTTAACCAGGTCATTGAGAATGGTGCCCAAATTGACCTATAACATATTCAATCACCCATTCACTGATCATATTTATACATAGTCAACTAGCAGCATAAACAATATTTAAACAATCCAGATCTACATGAAGACTTCATTGACAAACAACAGAAACATAGCAGAAATGATCAGATATTTTCTTTAGCAATCTTCAGAAAAACCCTAACTTCAATACGCGCTTTTTCTGAAACGAACCCGCGGGTATATGTGCTTTCACCATGACGAACCAGCGTATATATCTGTAAATATTACAGGTTGTGTAACACTTTTAAGTATAAAACTTGCTCAAATCATATCATTTACTTCAACAATTATGCACCAAACCATAGATCTAAACAACTCATAAACAGATCATGCAAATACATAGTCATTTCAGGTCTAGAGATCTTGATCCATTATTTTCTTCATGAGTGCATCAAAATATCAGATCTATCTATTGAATATATCCTAATCCATGTAGATATACTTCATACTAAAGTATTCATTCAATTCTCATTCATATACACACTCTTGCACTATGATATTCTCCTTCGTATATGGTTTGAGGCTTATTCAATACCATAAGCCAAAAACCACACTAGTGTCGGTGGTATTCTTGGATGGGATCAAATAGTCGTTATTGTGCCCAATATTGTGGGCTAATACCATGGTAAAGACCCTTGGTATCATAAACTGAGTGCGTAAATACATACGCTACCTTTCTTCTTTGTACCCGTGTGTATACGCAACTTTTCTTCACCAAAACTGTGTATACACTAATTCTGGATTTATACTCGGGTTCCCTTCATAAAACTTGCGAGTATACGCGGGTTCCCTCCATCAAACCTCGTATACATATTGAAACTTTACATTTATCATTCCTTTTTCATTGATTGGAATTCCTTTCTCTGTCACATCAACTCATCGAGTAGGTTGCCATCAAGGACAACATATTACATCATAATGCCAACAGAAAAAATATGCATAATGTGGGAGCATGACAAAGGGTCTAAAGAGGCGGAGAAGAAAATTGTTGAGAAGAAACATGTGGCAGAAGTTTCCCCACCACAAAGAGAGCATCGCTCTTCCCAAGGGTGATAAGAAGTTTCCTAAGAAAGTTGACAATAAGAATGGAAAAACAAAGCGAGGAGAGACGAGTACTCTAACAAACCCATGAAGGTTGTGGTGAGAGCATCAGTGGGTGCTTAAAGGACTAAATCCCTGAGCCTTCACAAAATAATTATGGATCATATGGACGATGAGTTGCGAGAAGGAGGAGGAGTGAATGATTTCTAGAATAGATATATTATGTGTGATGGGCCTTGCTTGCACTATGTAGGCTGGTAGGATTGCAGAGGCAAGAACAAAAATCAATGTGCTAGAATGATATAGATGTCGGTAGGATTTTGTGATGCTAAATTGCTTTCTCAATGCATTATATAGGTATAATCAAGTTCCAATGGCTTCCCTTTGTCAAAAACTGAGGTATTATCGGTAGTGTTCTTCAAAGTCCAATCAAGGGAATGATGGTTGAGGTTTACAAGGAAGGTGTTTAGATTTGTAAGAATATGGGGTGTGCACTGGAAACATTGGGTCGAGTCTTATAGAGAATTTTTGAAAATATCTTCTTGAAAGTCAAGGTTTGGCTAGACACCGCAATGAGTGATGTTTCGTCAGAGAGCCTAATAGAGTGGACCACATGATAAGAGTTGCGTTTGAAATCAAATGAAGAGAGTATCAGAGAGAAAAACTTGGACAAAAAAATTAACTTATTTTATGATGAAACAAAAAACTTGCTCATCAGCATCATGGAGGATGGGAAGAAGCGAGTCGAAAGGTTGATTGTCTAGTTATTGATGTTGCCTTTTTTATAAGTCGTTGGCTTAAGGGGTCGTGATCTAGGTTCAGAGTGTTCTGTGCAACCACCAAAACCCTCCAACTACTGTCACTTTCGGTAGTAATCCGCTTATGCAAACCAAAGTCTCACCCGAAGCAGTATGGAGGGGTGTTGGAACCAGGTTTCCGCACCTTGAGGGAGAAATATGTTGTGGATATAACCCTTCTGATCTGATCTAACTACTACTACTCTGAAAAAGTTCCTGTAGCCTAATTAAGATCTATCTTTAATAAAACCCTTAACACAGAAATAGACTTGCGCAATCACAGATATCTATTTTATCAAGTTATTATCTCACAGAAACCCTTAAAAAAATAGATATAGATCTTGCACAATTATACAACCAATTCAGATAGATACGCATCAATAATGTAAACTATTGTAGATCTATAAACAAATCAATACATCAATAAATAAACATCAATCATGCATGTAAAACAATACTTTCACCAAAACTTCTCTTTATTAGCAGATGTTCAACGATTACAATTCAGTATCTTGTGCACACAGCTGCAGATTCCTCGCACACAGCCCAAGACTTAGGTCTTTGCGCACACAGTCGTAGGAGCCTATTTCTACTGAGACTTATCACACAAAAACTTTACTAAATTCATGCCAACAGTACATAATCATATATCAATTTATTATTCGACTTGACGCAACATACCTATTTATATAATTCAAATGCGTAAAAAGCTTGAGCTCAAACTGTGGTTTGAGACCCACTTTTTACCCTTTAACCCATTACAAAAAGAAGGAGCTTTGACCCACCCCAAAGCCCCTTGACCTACGTGCTACACTTTAACAAAATAGACAAAATTGACTTGACTCTGACCCTAGGGGACCCTAACCCAACATAAGTGGTCAAGCTATAAGTAAAGAATAAGAAGATTTGATCATGTTGCCAAGGTTGCAATGGTAAAGCAATTGGACAAGTGCACCTTATTTGAGGCACTCGAGCATGACTCATTAGAAAATGTATTGATGGAAAGCCCATGATGAAAGTGATTTATAGCTATCTAAAGAGGCAAGTGTGAATCCATTTCGAAAGTGGCAAGAAAAACCAGGAAGAGGACACATAATAATAAGTAGGATGTTGGTGAATAACATGGGTTGGAGATATAAAGAGAGAGAAGTCAAGCAATAAGAAAGGACAAGTCAATATAGGGATCAACACTGTTAGAGATGTAGTTAGAGTGTGGTTGTATGGAACAGAAAATGGAGATGGAGTGAATGGTTTGAATTTTAGTGAAGGATTCAATGTGTGATAAGAGTTGTAATGGTGTGATAACGAAAATGGTGTGTGAACACCCTAATGGTTTTGGTCCAAGGCAGGTGCACTTACCTGCGAAGTTGTAAAACCTATTATTCAAGCATACAGGTTACATATGATCACGTGTTGTTGTAATACCTTAAGACTTTGATCAGGCATTCATGTAGTGCAGTGGAACATAGAGTTATTAAGTTGTGGAATGCACTACTTGGATAAGTACCAAGGTGGCAGGTGTAATGTATCCTAGCTTGAGGGGGGGAATGTGAGGATGTGAGATGGTTGATGAACCATGTACGTGAAATGGTGCCCTAGATAATTGGCGGATAAAACAACTAGTTATCCATGATTTTGGTAGATCATAACTTTTTATATGGACTTTGACAAAGTGATTAGGACCAAGTTAATCTCCTCGAGTCAAGTTTAATGGGGGATTGTTAGGGAGATTCAGGTAAAATTGACTGAGTACGGTTTTTGAGCTCCAGATTTATGACAATCCATGGCATTGGCCCATAGTATTCATGTGGAAGATAACCTATTTAAAACTATAAAGAATCCAAGCAAATTTATCCTTGTGACCATTAGAATCTCAACAACGATATTTTTAGATACCACCACTTCTCTTAGTTTTATGATCCTAACAAATTACAAATCATTAAAATGTTAATATGTTTTTAATATAGCTTAATTACATATCATAGTTTTAAAATGTTTACCATTTTTATTTTTATAACTAATAAGAATGGTTAACTTATATAAATTATTTAAAATAAAATTAATTTTAATAAATTATTTAAAATATATATTTTAAAAATTTTAAATTATTAATAAATAAATTATTATTATTATTATTTTAATTTGATATTTAATTTAAGTAAATTTAAATTTAATAGTAAAAAATATTATTAATTTTTAAGTTTAAATAATGGATTATAATTTTTATTTCAATTTAATTGGTTTTGCATATTGTTTCCCATGGGAAGGATATTAAGAGTTAATAATTAAATTACAAAAAGAGAAAATGGAGAACAACTTCCCTTTTCACCACTTGAGTTATAGTTAATTCAAACACCTTTTATTTAAATTCATAGAACAAACATAAATTGTGAAAATTCTATTATTTGTGTGTAATTTTAATTTAAATAATTTAAATCAATGGTAACCTTTCATCTTTAAAATTTTAAATTATATATATATACTTTATAAAAGTATCACACCATTTGCGTTGACAGAGACTGCATGCAAGCAGCCATGGCTTTGGGTGGGGGCGTTGAGGCCACTCCCCCCATGCCAGACCTCATGGCATTCACAAAATTAACTGCACGAGCAAACAAAAGAACCCTGACAGAGATGCAACAAAAATTTGTAAAAAAACTGGATTGCATGCCTTCATTCGAGCTGCCAATCGAAGAAACTTGTAGATCTGCCCTCAATATTGCAGACAGAGGGCTTATTGGTCAATTTATAGGCCTCTGGCCTTCACCTAAAGCAGTAGAAGAATGGGTTCAGAGGAACTGGTCTCCGCTAATCTCCGAAGGGATCAAAAGCCATTTCGTTGGGAAAGGCTTCTTCGTCTTTGTATTCGAAAGTGCAGAAGACAAAAATCTCATTTTCCGGAATGGGCCATATTTCATGGGGCCACAAGGGTTGTATCTAAACAAATGGACCCCTGATTTCGACCCAGCTCAGGATGTGTCGTCGACTGTTCCAGTTTGGGTCTATCTCCCCCATCTTCCGCTGCATTGTTGGAATCAAAAATCACTGCAAACCATAGGCAACTCACTGGGAAAGTACATAGATCAAGCAGTGAGGAAAGACCAGTATTCATGCGCACGGATCTGCGTAGAGGTAGATTTGGAAGTAGGGCTTTCGGAAGCGATAAAATTAACTGTCGCAGACTGGACGCACATCCAGGAGCTAGACTATGAGCAGTTACCATTCAAATTCCGATACTGCCACGGCTACGGCCACTTTGCAAGATATTGCAAGAAAAATACCACAGAGGAACAGGAAAATGCAAAAGCAGAACAATGGACAAAAGTGCAGAAAGCAGGATCAGCAAAAAATAGAGGCAAGAGCAACGCAAAAGAAAATAAAGCCCCGCTAGATTCCCAGGCTCCTGGATCTGGGACCTCCAATCCCACATCAACAGCAGATATACAAATCATATATCATAACAAGGAAGTAGAAATAGAAGAGCCGAACAATGACAGCATGGAACAAGACTAGACCTCCCCCAGTGGTAAAAGCAAAGAGGTAGAAGGGAAGTAGGCAGCAACTCCAAAAATTACCCCTTCTCCCTCATATGCAGATATAGCTAGGAAGAAAATCATAGATCCACTCAGCTCCTCAGAGGAAGAGACCCTAGAGAGGCCTGCTAAAAGAGCAGGAAGGAAGTCGCGCAGAGAAGCAAGGGAGGAAGAGGCAGAGAGACAAAAAACTCAAGGAAGCCAAGCCACAATAGAAATGTCAATCGGAAGAAGTACAAGAACAAGACCTCCAAAAGGAGGAATAAGCACTACCCCTAATAGTGAGTAATGAGAATCGTCTCTTGGAATTGCAGAGGATTGGGGAACCTGTCAAAAGTCGAAGCAGTCAAAGATCTTATGAAAACGGAACCAGCAGAGATCCTATTGCTCCAAGAGACAAAAATCGAAGGGGATACTCTTCTAGAAATCAGTAAAAAGAAATGGCAAAAGGATTCAGGAAAAAAAATAAGCGCAAGGGGTTCCGCAGGTGGAATAGCCACCCTATGGAAGGAGGACCAATTCAAGCTAGTCAACACACACAACACTCAGCACTGGATCTTCACTGAGCTGAAGCACACAGCAAGTAAGTTAACTATTTCCCTATTCAATCTTTATGTTCCGGTAACCTATGCAGAAAAAATAAAAATAAATAAATAAATAAATAAATAAAAAATTAAAATTAAAAAAAAAAAATTGTTGGCAATATTTAAATGAATTTTTGGAACTTCACTCACCAAACAACATAATCATAGCCAGAGATCTCAACATAGTGATGAAAGGAAAAGAAAAAAGAGGTGGTAGAAGTAGCAGGGATCAAATGCTACACGTGGTAGAAGACATAATACTACAATGGGAATTACTGGATATCAAACCAAAGAAAGGGCTATACACTTGGACAAATAACAGGACAGGAGCAGATCATATCTCAACAAGACTTGACAAATTCCTAGCACAAAGCACCTTACTACTGGAAAGAAGGATCATCTCCTCAGATATCCTCCCAAAACTTACCTCTGATCATAAACCCATCCTTCTCTCGATGGAGGAGGAAGAGAATTTGGGCCCAATCCCATTCAGATTCAGCCCGCTTTGGAGAGAAAGAAGTGGATTCCTAGAGACAGTCAGGAAAGCTTGGTCACTTTCAGTCATAGGCTCTCCTAGCTATGTATGGGAACAAAGGTTAAAGCAAACCAAGAAGGCTTTGAAAGAATGGAGCAAGATTCCTACATGCACCCCCAGCAGTCAAAGAAAAGAAGCAGTACAGCAACTGGGAAATCTGCAAAGAAAAATGGACTCTGTAGACCTAACAACAGCAGAGCTAGATAAAGAGCAAGCTGCCCAATGCAACACCTTTCGCTCATTTAGGATAGAAGAAGACTACTGGAGATTAAAGTCCCGCAGTCTATGGTTGGAATCTGGGGATAGGAACACCTCTTATTTCCATCGGCAATGTAGAGCACGCCTTTCCCGAAACCACATCTCTGAAATCTCAACCTCTGATGGGACGCTTTGCAAGGGAATAGATCAAATTAAAGAGGTTGCAAGCACGCACTTCCAAAATCTATATAGTAAAGGGAATAAAGGCAACAAATAAGAAAATGAAGAGTTCCTCAACAACATCCCATCATTGGTATTTAAGGAGGATAATATAGCTCTCCTGAAGCAGGTCACTGAGGAAGAAATCAGCAAAATAATCTAGGCCATGGAACCCGAGAAAGCGCCTGGTCCAGATGGATTCACAATACACTTTTATAGGATATGCTGGGATATAATAAAATCATATTTAATCATAATGATCAAAGGTTTTTTGCAGAAAGCAAAGATGGGAGGCAGCATAAACTCAACCTTCCTAGCACTAATACCGAAAGAAACCAACTCGTAAACTTTCGAAAGGTTCAGGCCTATTTCTTTATGTAATGCATCATACAAAATAATAGCAAAGATCATCGCTAACAGAATGAAGCCCCTGCTAGGCAATCTCATCTCCCCCTCACAAGGGGGTTTTGTCAAAGGAAGACACATCTTGGACAATGTCATCCAAGTTCATGAAACTATTCATTCCAGCAACTCAAGAAAAGAGAAGGGAATGCTGGTCAAGCTTGATATGGCCAATGCATTCGATAGAGTCAACTTGTCATTCCTTTATAAAGTTCTTCGGACTTTTGGTTTCTCGGAAGAGTTTATAGAATTGATAAAAGCATGCACCAGTAGGCCTTGGATAGCCCCAATGGTAAATGGGAGGCCAGCCAGCTTTTTTCAAGCCTTGAGAGGTCTAAGGAAAGGATGCCCCCTCTCTCCCTATCTGTATATACTACTGGCGGACACATTGAGCAGAAAGCTTGAGCTGGACAAAGCAAATGGAAATGCTCCAGGACTGCGAATAAGGAAAGAGTTGGAGCCTATCAATCACGCCCTTTTCGCTGACGATTCACTCATGCTGGGCGGGGCTTCTTGCAGAATAGCCAATGCGTACAAATCCACCCTACAAGCATACTGCAAAGTCTCAGGGGCCTTGATAAATGAACGAAAAAGTGCAGTCTACAGTTGGAACGTTGAAGAAACAGAAATTCAGAAAGTAGCAAGCATACTGGGGTTCAAAGGACATTTAAAATGGGATAAAATTAATTATCTTGGGCTGCCACTTACCCTGGGCATAAACAGGTGTGCACTGTGGGAGGAAGTTTCGAGCAAAATCAAGTCAAAAATCGAATTATGGGGTGGGCAGTGGCTCACCCACGGAGGCAAACTCATACTGATAAAAATTGTGCTCTCTTCACTCCCAATTTACCAGGCCTCGTTCTTGCTGGCCCCAAAATCAATCACAGGACAGTTAAAATACTCCTGAGAGATTTCTTATAGCATGGAGGCAAGGGAAATCAGCGAAAACTCCACTTGGTGAAGTGGGAAATAGTAAAACGATCACTCAGAGATGGAGGGCTGCAAATCAGAGATCCTGAGAAAGTGAACATCGCTCTTGGCTACAAGATACTCTGGCACATGTTCATCGATCCTAATCACCCAGCCTGTAGAAAGCTAAGATATAAGTACCTGCCTAGAGCATCGCTAAGACACCTGGAAAACGCAGTCAGAAAACGTGGAACCCAGTTGTGGGAGCTGTGTAAAAGGAGCATACCAGTCTTCATTAAACACCTCTATCGAATCCCTGGGAGTGGTAGAAAGGTAAAGCTCTAGAAGGACAGAATAATGGGGAACGATCCACTTGAATTCAATGCAGAGTTCTCCGAACTGCGCAATCTGCTAAAAGAAAGAGGAATAAAACGACTTTCAAAAATCTCGGAATGGGACGAACAAGGCAGCTGGCAAGCGTGGAGCCTCAACGACATTCCAAATCATTTAAGCCAACAAACAATCCAACTCAAAGCCGATCTGAAAGATGCAACCCCTGTGCATCAGAACACTGCGGATACCTGGGGATGGGGGTCTTCAGGCAATTACACCTCTGCTAAGGGATTCGAAGCTCAGCAAAGTCAGCGCAACTGTATGCAACCCTCAGTCTTCTGGATGTAGGTGTGGGATGCGATGGCGCTCCCAAAAATCAACTTCTTTTTCTGGACAGTCATGCAGAAAAAAAATTCTAACAAGAGAAAACCTTATGAAGAGAAATTTCGCAGGGCCGCACAGATGCGCCCTATGCAAACAACACGCTGAAACAATTGATCACCTATTTGTAGCATGCTCTTTCGCAGCCAAAGTATGGGAACTCACCCTCCATGGATTGAACAGTGCAACTCCAACAAATTTGACAGTAATTGATCTCTTCACGACATGGAAAGAACACTACCCTTCGAACATCAACAACAAGTCTCTATGGGCCAGGGTATGGATCACCATTCCAAAGTACGTGTGCTGGAAATTGTGGTTAGCTAGGAATGAACAGATATTTAATAATGTATGTTGGACTTCGACCATAGTGGCAGCCAAAGCTAAAGGCCTACTTCTTGAAGCCTTGAGCAACCAACCGTTAAAAGATGAATCCACACTACTGCCGATTGAAAGGAAATGGCTTGGGACTTTTGTATTTCGAAACAGAAATCAAAGTGCAGTAAGACCTCTTCAAAATCCAAAATGGAGACTAAGAGGAAAAGATGAAGAATTTCAGAGTTGGTGGCGAAAATAAGGAATAACGACGATCTTCTTTGACGGAGCATCTAAAGGAAATCCTAGTACAACAAGCGCTGGAGGTCTCATTCTCTCTCAGGATGGATCTTCCAAAGAGACCTACAGCTGGGGCTTAGGACAGCGAACCAACAATCAAGCTGAAATTCTGAGCTTGATAAAATCCTGTCAAATCGCCAAAGAAAGAGGAATTAGAGAAATCCAAGCATTCGGAGACTCTGAAATGTTGATTAAAAAAATCCATATGGAAAATAAGTTCAATGACGTTGTCCTAAATAAGAACCTCCAAAGGCTTCGGAACATAATTCAAGAGTTTACCATCTTCAATTGCTATCATATTCTTAGAGAATCAAACAAGGAAGCTGACAAATATGCCAACCAAGGCTGCACACTAGCCTAGGGAGAACTCAACATAAACAACGAAGCGCCAGTTCAAACATGTATCCCATGACAAGAGACAGAGATTGTAATAGAAACAGTAAGAAGAAATGTAATGAAGGGTCGCTTTGGCTCCTACTGACTTTCGATCTCATCTATAAATAAAAAAACACTATCCATTTCAGTTTAAAAAAAATGTATATATATATATATATATATATAAAATGATTTTTTTATTATAAAATTTTTGGTGTAATTTAATAATTTTAAGTTTTGGTAAAATTATAGTTACATATTATTTGTTTTGTATGGATGAATAAATTCAAAACTTTAAATTTGATTGTGTAAATTTCACAATTTAAATGTGTGATTCCAATAAATTTATATTAAATTTAATGTGAAATTGACTAAAATAATATACCAAAAAAATCCAAATTATAGAAAAAATTAATGAAAAGCTAAAATTTATAATCTAATAAAAAATATAATTTATGATATATTTTCAATTATAATAATGAATTAATTATGAAAAAAAGTTTATAAATTTTATTAAAAATAAATTACATTATGCATAGTGTAAATCAATTAGTTTAATTTGTGTGGGGTTTAGTTTACATCTTGTCTTAATTCAAATTCCATTAAGAGTGATTGATGGTGAGAATGGCTTATAAGGGAAATACCTTCCAAAATTTTGCACACAATCTTGATGACAAATCTCATTGATGCACAAATCATTTCTTTCATTTAATACTTTAATATTAAAAACTCACCCAATCTAAACTACCCTATAATATATTGAATGTACATATAAAAAAATTATGCAATAAAAAAAATTAAATTAAAAAGATGATATCTCTTAGGATTAAAATATGATATATTCAATGGATATATAAATTATGTAATAAAGATTTAGATTAAAAAGATGGTCCATTTTATATTAATTTTATTATTTGTATTGACCTAAGAGGGTGTTCATGAGCGAGCATTCCCTCACATCTTGATATAATGTCAGCTTACATAGAAGAGGGTTGTAATTTCCATTATACTCACACATTACGTGTGTTCTCATCACTTTCATCGATCATAGCACGAAGTTGACACAAGGTTAAATGTCATTTGGATATTGCAAGTGACACAGGGGAGGTACATGAGGACTCATCGAGAGAATTATATTAGATTGGTGAAGCTAGAGAAAAGATTGACAAGTATAGACTGCAAACTCACCATTCTAGCTAGGAGATCAACCAACATCTCCTTCTCCTTAGATCGAGGATAGTGAATCAACGCAAATGCTTGGAGATTTTATCCAATAATTGTTATGATTCATCGGTTTTTTTAATTACAACACTAATAGTCTATTTTATCTTTTCATGTCAATGTATGTCAAGGTATAGCACAACTAGTCTATTTTTTAAAATTTTATTTACAAAATAATCTAATTAAACAAGATCTTAACAACCTTAAAAACTTTAACCATTTGTTACTAGTCTTTTTAGACAAATCAATACCAAAAAAAATGATATATATATTCCACATTTAACATAATACAAAAATACCTAATTTAAAATTTAACTCATATGTTATTTTGTTTTAAAATTATATATATATATATATATATATATATATATATACCCATTTATATGGGTATAAGATATTTTGTTTTCCTAAACCAATTTCTAATCACAAAGAAAATGATATATGAAATTTTAATCTTAAAAAAAACTATTTATATTTAAATCTCTTTATATTTTAAAAGTTAAATACCAAATTTTATTTAGAATATAAATCCATTATAATGTATTATTTATATGTATTATTGATTTCTTCTATATCTGGTGTTTTTATAATTTTATATTAAATTTAGTTTTAGTTTTAGTTTTGTTTTTTTCAACTTTCTACGTGTGAAATATTATAAATAAAAGCATGTTGTGTTACTAGTTTCTTAGTGGGAACACAAATTTAGTATCTTAAGATTATATCATTTTTGTTGAATGACAGAATACTGTTATGTGATATTAATATTCATCTTGGCTCCCAATGCCGTAAATCCGATTACATTGAGGATGTTCAAATCCCGAAGCATCTCACTCGCTATTAAAAATGCACTCGAAGCTTTACAAATTTCTTCCGTGTCGACTATCTAAAACTTCTATTTCAGCTGACTTTCCCTAACTTGAAAATACAAACAAACCGATTCAATAGAAAGCATGAGAACATTTAAACTGCGCATTATGGAATTGGATCCTCATGTTTCGTCCTCGCTCGAATTATTGCTCCCAAAGCAGAGATGAGGACAGCCTTTATTTGCTTCAAGGTCCGCTTCTTTGTTGTTTTCTCAACACATGATAAGCAGCTCAACTTTTTAAACAAATTCCCCCAAAGTCCCGATTCCGGATATCACTTTGCCAATCTAAGATCCCGGGGGAAGAGTTTGTCACCATAATTTTGATTATCACTTGGGAATCCCCAAAAACATTAGCCTCCTTGATTTCTAGATTCAAGAGCGATTTAAGGCCTTGAAGGAGGGCTGCAGCCTCGCTCTTTGAATGCTCGGTGTTGATCCCCGCACCCCATGCAAAGTTGTGAATCAAAACACCTTCAACATTTTTTACAATACCACCCCGCTCCAAATTTTTCCCCGGTTGCCCTTTGAAGCCCCATCAAAGAAGAAAGAGTGCACCCGCCGCTTGGAGATCCATTCTCGAAACTCGCATTGTTCTTCCCCTATCTGCCAATCTTCAATGTGGGAAGTGTTGCCGGTGGTATGAAGAAATTGCGTATTTAGGAGGTACCCCGTATTGAATCTAAATGAGTAAGGTTTGAGGCATCTTTTTCGATTGTCCAAGCTTTCCTTTAATTGGAATTTTATCTCGCCGCCACCACCTCGACATCGTGCTAATATCTCTAAAGATTTTGCTATTTCGCTGCTGCATCTCGGCCACAGCGAGATTTTGGGGAGGACAACCATGCCTTTTATCACTTTGTTTCTCGGGGAGGAGGCCCGGGCAACCGGTTTCGCCAATTTGCAAAGAGATTAGGAATAGAGGTGGGAAGGACAAATTTCTGGGGTCCCGTAATCCATCGCCCTCGTCTCTAAACCTCGGGCAGAGTGAATTTACAATTCAAGATCAAGTGTGTGGCACATTCCACATTTTCCTCGCACAAAGAGCACTGACTCGACCATGGAAACCCCGCTTTCGCAGCTTTGTCATCTCGTAAGAATTTTTCTTTGTGGCAAAGAAGCGCGTTTCGTAACATGTCGATGTAGGCGAGAGTGCGCACGCCGCATCGCACTCAAGGGCGCAGTGGTCCTGACGTGAGGCCTCAAGGTGAGCTTTGCGTAGCCTCGGGGCTACCGTGTACCCCGCATGTACCATGCACACCCTCACCACGCGAATCTCTTCGCGCGCAGATGAGTGGGGGGCAATACCATTCAGACATGGAGCGAAGACACTGCAATCCCCGGAGGAGCTCCGGGAGGCACGTCGAAGAAATTCCATCTCGCCCAATGCGTCCCATCCCACGAGGAGATGTCCCACGGCCCGTAGTTTTCCAAAGAAGCATCAACCAACAACGAATCGTGTTCAAAGAGGAACAATCACCAATCTGGATCGCGATCCGTAATTCGATCTGTCCGTATATTTATCTTCTTACCATTTCCCGGAATCCAGTAGGCGTTGGCGCCGATCGTGGGGCGCCTTGGAGCGTAGTCTCAGCAAAGGGAGAGGAGCCTCGAGAGGACCATCTAGGCATCCCAGTCTCTTTCCTTTAAAATATTTCTTCCAGAGTGCACTGGGCCCAAAGCAAGGCTTGGGCGCAATGATTCTCCGCAGCAAACTTTTGGCACCCATGGCTATGTTCGCAAGAGAGATTCTTAGAAGTTTAGCCCCCTCCCTCGCCGGTTTGGAGACTGTCTCTGAGCTAATCCGTATGGAATTTCCTCTCATTTTGTTTGCCCCTTCCAAAAGAAGTTTTAATCGTCGTTCCATTTTCCTAAGGATGCCAATTGGAGCCAATAGAACCGAGAACCGAAATAGGGGGAGACCGCAAAGGACACTTTAATGAGGACAGACTTGCCCGCAATATTGAGCTGTGAGCCCCCAAGCCCGGAGCTTATTTTTTGAATTTTTCCACTCGGGGGAGCCAATCCTTACCGTAGGCCCTCTCGAGGAATATAGGAAGCCCAAGGTATTTGAAAGAAGTCCAAGCTAAGGAGGTCGCAAAGCCAAGACATCTTGCAATGGAGCCGAGCAAGTCGGGGAGGAGTATTCCAACCGTAAATATGGCATTTCCCTTGTTGAGGTTACTTCCCGACATCATGCAATAATCATCTATAGCTTCTTTCTTTAAATCTCGTTAATCGAGTGTAGAGATGCGCCCTCAAATAGAGGGAAAGTATCATCCGCGAAGAGGGCGTGGTTGATGCTTTTAACTCCTCTCGGGCAATGCAAAGCCCCGTGATCTCCTCGCTCTTGCATTTTCTTGTTTAGATAGAAACTCGATAACGGAGGCTTGAAGGACAAATGGTAAGAGGAGAAAGAGGGCAGCCCTGTCTTAGTCCTCTCGAGGCTTTGAAGAATTCAAACCGGCTCACTATTAACAAGGAGCAATCCAAGGCTCTCGAGATACAAAGCTCTAATCCGCCTATAAAGTTCTCCCCAAATCCAAATTTTTTTCGTAACATTCAAAAGGAAGCAATGCCTCGACTCGATCGAAGGCATTAGCTAAGTCCAGCCTTGACAACCATACCTCTTTCCTTACGCCGACTTGAGAGAATTGCCTCTTGAACTAAAATGAAATTGTCCACTAGCCGCTACCGGAACAAAGCCCCCTGATTTTCGTGAATGATTGTGGGGAGAAGATATTTCACCCGTGTGCTATTACTTTGGTGATCACTTTATAACCAATGTCGTAGAGAGAGATGGGGCGAAATCGTTGAAGGAGTTGGCGCCTTTCTCCTCGGATAAGGGCAAGGAACGCTGCACTCTGGCCGCTCCTAATTTCTCGACAATGGGATTTTTGAACCATTTTGCAGAGATCTTTTTCCACTATGTGCCAACAGATTGTAGAAATCGAGCGGTGAATCCATCCGGTCCCGGTGCTTTGTCGATCCATGGCAAAGAGAGCATTCTGGACCCTCAGCCTTGGTGACTTTCGCTTCTAGAGATGGTTCATCTCAAGCAGAGATTGAAGAAGTTGACCCGATCGCAGAGATCGGACTTTGAATCGCATTCACATCCTCACCGTACAATTTCTCTCGGAAGTGAAGAAAAGCTCGCTCGTTTAATGCTTCGTAAAGTCTTTATGATTGGAATTGTCATCCTTAATCTCGTATATGGTGTTGAAGTATTTTCTCGCTTGAGTTTGCTTCGTGAAAGAAAGAGGAATTTTTGTCTCCCGCTTTCGAGCCAAAGGCACGAGACTTAATCCTCCTAAAAACTCTTCTTCACAAACAGCGTGCTTTGTGGAAGTGTCGCTGGAGTTGAATTTCCCTTATCGAGGATTTCTCTAGTTACATATGCCTCTTCCGAAAGCAAGTGGTGTGCTTCCGCTGACTTTGGGAGATTTTTCCTTTCACCGCTGGGTTAGGAAGAGTTTTGGGACTCGACTTTTTAAAGGGTACTGTTTTCCGAGTTTTTTCTTCCCACACGAAGAAGGGTGATCCATTAACTCGCCGAGACCAACTTTTCGACAATCAGCATGAAGTTGGCTTCCTCGACCCGCAGGGGCCAAACTGAACTGAATGGGGGCCAAGGCTCGGGGTGAGCCCGGAGATCAAGCTTGATAGGTTATGACCGATATGCCGCAAGGAAGTATTTGCATACTAGCATCTAAACCAAGCAATAAAGGAACTTTGAACAAAAAATCTATCCTACTTTGCCGCTATGTGACCAGTGGCCTACTCTTTTGTTCGACTCGGTGAACTTACTCGAAGAGGGCTTAATGTCCAAGAACTCCCGCGTTTAAGATCCTCTCGCCATTCCTCGTCTTATCCCGCACAATGCCCTCTCTCTTTTCGCATGAGAGTGCAATGAGATTGAGGTCGCCCGCAATAATGATGTTGTCAAGATTCCCTCAAATCGCTCGGTTTCTTATAGAGTCCCACTGTGCCTTTTTTTCTCCAAAGATTGACCGGAACATAAACATTAAAGAGACAAAAAGTATTCTTTGGTGTCAAGATGCCGCATTTTTAGGAGTGACCCAATGAGTGTTTGAAATTTCAGAGATTAACGAGAACTTGCTTTCATTCCAAAGAGTGCCCAACCCTCCGCAGGCTCCCTGTCGAGACAGCCTTTTGCTTTGCTTTTTACTCCGCAGTCTTTTACTTGTTTGGAGGAAGTCCGATTCCTCCATCTTAGTCTCCCGGATAAGGAATATGTCCGGGCTTCTATTCTTATTAAGCTTCGTTGCTTCTTCCTTGATCTTGCTCCCCATACCCCTCACAATTCCAGGAGATTATTTTCATTATTTACCCTTGTTCACCGGGCTCCCTCGGGAGCCCGCCGGCTTCTCACCATCTTTGTCTTTTTTTGCTAGTAGTTTCTCCGTGTCGGGCCGGCTGCCCCGTAACTTGTCCTTGTACGTTTCCCCCTCGCTCTCTTTCTCCCGATCCGTTTTGCGGCACCTTCGTGGATCTCCTACCGTAGGTCCCGAGAGTCGCCATTTCTCCTTCCTCCTCCGATTCTTCCGACTCTAGATCCTCTTCCTCGACGCCCAATAGGTGTTCCTTTTGAGCTTCTCGCAACACTTCGCGTCTTTTCGAAGACACAAGAGGGTCTCTTTGACCAGGGATGTCGTCTTTTGAACCTCCACCTCCCGGGTGTTTTCTCGGTGCGAGCTTAAGAGTTCAAACTTGTTTTCTCGTGCTGCTTAGACCGGATCTCACGAGAAGAGGCCTCGATGGAGACCTTTGCCCACTAGGGCCTCCCCGCTTTTGAGCTTTATGGGAGGTTTTGGTGCGCTTGACTTGATTCCATCCGTCCTCCTTCCCTCGCACATCCTCATCGTTTGCATGGACAACCTCTCGCGAGTGACCATGTACATGGCATTTCCGACATTTGAAGGGCACCGGCCATAGTCCGGCTCGCACGTGTGTCCACTCTTCCGACTTTGATTTTGATGGCCTCTCGGTAGCCCAACCTCAAGATCTACTTCACGCACGCATCCTAGCACAGCCATATTGGTCCTCGTTGCTCGCTCGATCGATGAACTTCCCAAGGGCATTTCCAATATGCATCGCAGAATCCCAATTCCAAAGAAAGTTGAACCGGGGAGATTTTCGAGTCTAACCCACACCGGGACCGCTTTGGGCACATCCACAACAGGTCGAAGTCAGTGAGTCCACTTCATTTAGGTATAAACCCCCTGGGGCCCATGAAGTAGGCCATTCTGAAGATCAAATCTCCTTTATCCTCTTTGAAGTGAACTCGAAGAGAAAGTAACCTCTCCCTCAAAAAAGTAAGAAGTGACGCCTTTTCTTTGACCGAGGCGCCTGCGCTCGCTGGACCCGGCCTCGCTGGTTTTGGGAGAAGGCCAAAGCCCCGTGAACCGGCCTATGAGAGCTCGTTCGTACAGCAGATAAAGCAACCCGAACGAGTCTCCGCCGGGAGAGAGATCTCAGTATTTCATCCATTTTCTTAACAAATTTCGGCAGCCTTCCACATTCTTTCTTCTTAGGAAGCCCTCGCCAAAAGACGATCGAAAGCGCAAAGCACAGAGCTGGGAGGGGGACGAGGCCCTCGGGGAGAGCCCGCCCTCCATGGGCGCGTGGCCCTAGCAAGAACGCGCCCGATCTATGCGTTAGCCTTCGAAACCCACCTAGTCATTTACTCCGACACAAACAGAGGCAAAGCCAGAACAACAGCCGCAACAGAGTAGGCAGTGCGTCGGGCAAGGTGCGCAACGCAGGGCACTCGAAAGCGAAAGAAGTCTTGAAGGACCCCAACCGCGGGAAGCCGGCGGAGGTCGTAGGGGAGCAGCAGAGCAGAGACGTGAAACGCCGCAGCCCAGAGGTCGAGGAGCAGCCGCAGCCGTGACCGGGCGTACAGGTCCCGCAGCGGTGCGCAGCATCACAGAGGTCGCGAGCAGCCGCGTGTGAAGAGCGGCTAGGGCTTCGCTGGATCGGCAACACCGCTCTCGCTCCCGTCCATCCACTAAGGTTCACCAAGTACTCTTCAATATTTGTTGAATTTTAGTATTTTAAGATTATATTATTTTTGTCGAATTTTAGTATTTTAAGATTATATCATTTTTGTTGAATTTGGGCATGAGAGAGACAAAAAAACTTCTCAAAATTATTAACTAGCCTTGGAAATACAAAGACAAAAAGTTCATGTTTTGGCTAGTTGACATAACAAAACCAAAATTCTTCCATATTCAGAAAGACAGAAGGCTATTCTAGAGCATCACTTGCCTGTTGAAACCTTGGGAACTAAGAATTACCCGGTCCAAGAGACTCTTAGAGTTGCACCATGTTGTGTAACCATAGCCACGAGTTGAGGATCGCTTGCGAGCCAACCAAAGTCATGATTGTCTATCAATACCAACGAGTTGACCACGGATCTGGAGATAGTGCTCCACGCCCAAAGACTATAGTTTTGAGAAGCGGCTACTAAGGACCTTGATACCATTAGTGCAACTTACCAAACACTCCCATTAGCCCAATTTCTCCAAGAGTCCCTAACCCATCTCAACATGGACTGAAGAAATGATAAGAGGCTCCAATTGTCTGGTTGGAAACTGAAGAGGACTTGCAAATAGACCGAAGCACCTAAAACTTCCATATCCGACCACAAAAAATGCAAGTTTGTGCCAAATGCCTCTATGCTAGCAAATTAAACCAACCGATGAACTGATAAGAAACAAATTATACAATGGGAGAGTTAAGCCATTATAAGGAGTCGAGTTGGCCACCTGAAGCCCCAAAGAGACCATGCAACTGTAACCAGGGGAAGAGGAGCCATCGTTAAAACTAGAGAGAAGCCAATCTGTCAATGCCCCATGAGGCAATATACATCAAGTGTTGGGCCAACCTCCGAGTGCAACACAATTGTGATTAGTAACGACATGACTAACATACATGAGTGTTAACGAGAATAGCAAGATGATAGAGCAACTAGCCAGGAACTAAGGTGGGTCCAAAGAGGAGCACCACAACCCCCATTATTCTCCTCTCGGCCATGCACATAAGAAAGCACAACCAGAAATGCTTACCTGCATAAATTCCCAACGAAATTTCCATGGAGAGGCATACCTCCACTTGAACCATCTGAGATTGCTTCGCATGTGAGAATAAATCATAGAGTAGCCTCATGTGATCGAAAGCATGAGGGGAGTCGTGTGGTCAGATGGACCAAGTGTCCTTATCATGACTATGATGTGCCAAGCGAATTGAAACCCGTTATGGGGGTAAATTCTGTTTTCTTTCTCACATGTATTTCCTTGCGTAATCAAGCTAAATTTTAATATTCAATATTTTCAATTTGAATTGAGTTATCTTTAAATCCTAAACTTTATTTCTAAAAGTAAAATTATAATTTTTTTTTCCAAATAATTCAATTAAATAAATGAGAAATAAAGAGGTAAAAATGATCTATTAAACATTAAATTTTGGATGACTTAATATATTGTATTTTGAGTGAAAAAAGATAGAAAAGAAGATTCTAAAACCATTTAAATTACTCTAAAACATCAAACATGGAGTATTTCATTATTTATTATCTTGCTTATTTGTAGACACTAACATTTATAAAAACATGTCATGTGAAGGGGGAGCTCAACAAACACACATGGTCAACCTACAACTAATTAATAATTAGGTTAATAGCTTGGCCCTTACCTTTGTGGACACACTGGGAAGAGAATGAAGTGGTGCCATGGGATTTTATTACATGTTATGATTTGTAAAAGGGGAAATTGTGAAGTGGTGCAAAAAAAAGTCATTTTAATTTTAAAATTTTAAGTGTCTATATAATTTATATTTTAAATTTCAATAAGAGTCGAATAATTTCATAGGGTTTTGTTTGCTGTTTATGGAGAGGATAAAAGAGAATATTTATATGGAGATAAAATAACGATATAGAGATGAGACTTAATATTATTATGAATATCGATCATAAATTCAAAAAAATTCATAAACACGATATCAAAATTGTTGATAATATTAACATTAAAGCAAATAAATATTTTATCAAATTATTTTTGAAATTTCACCTCAAAATTAACTTTCTCATTAATAAAGCTTTTTTTTTTTTTTTAAGTCTCCTCTTATCACAATTAAGGCTAACACTCCAATATTTAATATTACTAGATCTATTCATGCAATTAAATTAAATTGCTTCTTTACTAGGCAATCATAAGTGACGAGTATTTAATCCAATGAAATTATATGTAACTTGCAACTAAACACCATGATTATTGCATGTATTGACAAATAGACACAAGCACTGCATATCATTAGCAAAACTTAAACCTAGTAAAGATTATATTACCTACCTACTTTAATCAAACCCTAATACACATTATATGTAACTTGCAACTATACAACACCAACACCATTGTTATATGTGTTAACACATATACAAGCAGTACATATTATCAACAAAACTTTAACCCTAATGAAAATCATATTAACTACCCACTTTAATCAAATAAAAAAAAACACACTTTAACTAAATTAACAAAAATTTAATACAATAACATTTTTAATTAATAAAATATCTACTAATTAATAAAAAATAGTTATCAAAATTTACAATTTTTACTATCATTGAACCCTTACATGTATGAACAAACAAGAATGAGGTGGTAACTCGACAGGGTTATGTAAGTGCTCTCAACTAACTCAAATCAAATTTTTCTATATACTTTGATTTTTCTGGAAGTGGCATGGTCTAATAATAACAGTATTTCCTGTAAAATATTGAATTTTTTAAAAATTAAAAGTTTAAATAAAGTATTGTAAATAAAAAAATCAAAACATTTAAATTTGTGTGGAAATAACATGACTTAGTGACATTGGCCATGTCATTTATTTAAAATATTAACTTTAAAAATAAATTCCGGAAAAAGGTGAAAATGTCTAAACCAAAAAAACTTTAAATCAAATTTCTCAAAACACTGAAACAACATGGTTTATTACACCTACTTGAATTTGTAGTTACATATTTTGTAACATAATTTGGTTTTTTGTCACTTATGTATTGAATT
>JAXQQM020075030.1:0-121501 GCA_034641835.2 Pinus albicaulis
CCGCCTTTTCCTCATTCCTGAGGATCGGCACTTCTCAGTTCCGCAGATGCCAGTCACAGCTTGTTCTACCAGCTTCTCCGCAACAAATTAGGATGCTTCCGTTGCACCATTTCTTCACCCGAGAGGTCTCCACTGCTCAGAGCATATACATGAAGACTCATTCTGATTATCTTTGTACCCATATACATATATTCTCAGATTAATAAAATGGCTTAGTGTTCTGGCATTTTATGTGTATTTGTTCCGTATTCTAGTTCCGGCATTTTGTTCTATATAGCTGCTTGTGGTTTTTCTGTGTATTACTGTTTATTTCCCGTTGGGGATATTACATGGTCCTACTGGGAGGGGTGGAAGTGTTGCCCACCGTTTATCCTCCAATACCTGGAGTCATGGGAGAACTGTGCGAGTCACGCTCCCCTAGACGTGTGATGATGACTGCTGGATGCCTACAAAAATCATGTCAATGTAATCGATACTGCTACCTTCAAGGTCTATGGATGGATCAGTAAAACTGATGCCATGGCATATTCCTGTAGAGGATGGATAGGGTGGAAGTGGAAGAGATTAGGAAGGATAGGATGATTCTAGAATAGCTTGGGGATACTGTTGAGGCAAAATGTGACTACTAAATTGGTGAACCAATAAATGATCAAAACATAAATGTAAAAGTGTTATCACATATTTAACTATGATACACCAACCTTATACGATTATATTAATCACTAATATAATTAATGATATACGACATAAAATTTAACTTCGGGACGAAGTTTTCTGAAGGAGGGGTGTATGTAATGACCCAACTCGAATTATATGGAACTTAGAAATATTAGCATGCATATGAAACCTGCATATGATAGCTACATATGCATGTATCACGTGTACTGCACTAGTATACATACCTGCTAGTAAGGAAACTAACTAAGAGTAACGAACTGAATATCGCAATGCATTTATCTCACTGAGATATGATGGAACATCAAGCTAGAGACTGAACGCATGTACGACTCTTATATGAGTATGCCTGGTAGAGCATTATTCAAAATAAATAAATAAATCTTAAAATAATTAAGTAAAGTCAATATCTCCATAAATGACTTGGTCAATAAGTCAATATCCCCATGAATGCCTATAATATCTACATTAATGACTAATATTTTAATAAATCTAAGATATTTATTAAAATATAATATTTTGAGATATTTTAATAAATCTAAGATATTTATTAAAATATAATATTTTGAGATATTTTAATAAATCTGAAATATTTATTAAAATATAATATTTTTAAGATATTTTTCAAAGATATTTATTAAAAAAAATCATATTCTAATAAATATCAGGAATGGAGTTTGTGTATAAAAAGGGAAGAGGGGTAAACTTGAAGGGGGAGGGGGTAGTGAGTGGGAACACTGACCCGGATGCTATTAGAGGAGTTATAACTGCATGATCCATGGGCAGTGAGTTGAAGAGTTCTAACTGAGTTATGGAATGCTCTCGATTGTTCTCGGAGTTTTGCACACGAGGGCCAGAAGACTTGTCTTCTGGATCTGGGGACCGGAGAGGTTGACCTCAGATAGGCTGGGAGGAAAAACGGCGGTTTGGTAATGGGAGCTGGAGCTATGGCAGATCAGGAACATCTCCAAACACGGTTCCAGGTAAGTGTTAAATTGTCAATTGATGTATATATATTCTGCTTCAAAAATCCCACTCGGAATTGTGTAGTATGAATTCTGTGAATGATTGTAAATCTTGAAAATTAAGGGCTTTACATTTCTCAAAATTTATGAATGGTGTTTGCATTCCGAAAATCAAAATTTAAGGCTCTTACAGGGATCACCCGTGGGATTCCGGACTATGCTCGCCTTGATGATGTTCCTCAGGCCTACCAGAGGCATACCGTAGGGGTGCCGAGTCGTATCCACCGCTTGCTGAGGCGGTTGGTACGGGCGGTGACGTGCTATCATGAGCACCACGCTGATTAGGCACCTAGGCTTTTATTTCCGCATATTTTTGAGAGACATGTTGTCTCAAGATGTAACTGAAACATACATATATATTTTTTGGGTTTTTATGATGCACACACTACAAACAATCGATATATACACATCTATTTTCTACATGGGTCTATTTTCATATGATGATGTTTTATAAATTGCGCAAATGTCTATCTAACACAATGTTAGCCACTGCATCAGTTAATGTATTCATTCGTCTTGGTATATGTTGATATGTGATAAAATCAAAATGTCTTTCAAGCAAACGAATACATACATACAATCTCAAAATGTATGGGTTTCGAACAGAATAATGACCATCAATCTTCGAGAAGAACTTGGCTCCTCTCAGCTCATCCATCAACTCATCGATCCTGGGTATAGGATACCTGTTCTTCAAGGTCTTCTTGTCCAGGGCCCTGTAGTCAATGCACATCCTCAAGGTGTCGTCCTACTTCTTCACCAACACCACGGAAGAAGCAAACGGACTCGTGCTCGGTCTGATGTGCCCAAGAGCCAGCAACTCCTGGATGGCCCGCTCAATCTCATCTCGATAGGCTTTGGGATGCCTATAGGGGGTAGTGATCATTGCCTGAATGCCCTGCTCAAGCTCAATGGTGTGCTCGAACCCTCGGTTCGGTGGCCGACCTGGTGGTATATCCCAAAACACTGCCTCATACCTGTCAAGGATGGCCTGTATATCAGGATGAACTGCTCGACCGGTAGTCTCTGCCTCTGATGCCCGCAACTCAACCGCCCACTCTATGTCTCCCTTCCGGAAATCTGCCTCCATCCGGTGTGCCGAAACTGTCTGAGGTGGGTAAGTATGCATCCCGCGGATCTTCTCATGCTTCCCAGTCTTCTTATCATCCCACTCCATCTCTAAGGCCTCCCAATCCGTGGTGACCTTCCCCAGAGTAATCAACCACTGAACACCCAATACCACATTGGTATCTGATATGTTGACCACGAAAAAGTGATCAGTCACATTGTAGGTACCCATCGTCACTGCCAACTCTGAAACATACCGGGCACACTGCATCGTCTGGACTCCTAGGACCAAAACTGAAAATCCGTCAAAGCTCTCGGTCGGTATACCTCTCTGCTCGACCATCTGTGCATCAATGAAGTTGTGGGTTGCCCCACTGTCAACCAAAACTGACACTCGCTAGCCACGTACTGTCCCTCGTACGCGCAGCGTCAAATACTTGGGAACTCCTCGCAAGGCTGCAAGGGTCCCTCCTGTGGGTGCAAAAGATGCACCTCCTGTCCCTGGAGGTGGAGGCGGTAACTAATCCTGGGCTGTCTGACTATCTCCTGCCTCCTCATCATCCTCCTCATCCTCTTCCCCGCTATCATCGGAGAAGACCTCAATGAAGTGTGCTTTCCCAGCAGCACACCTATGCCCTGGTGCCCATGACTCCTGACAAGTGAAGCACAGCCACTTCTTCCTCAGCTCCCTCCTGGCATCATCATCTATCTGTGCCCGTGCTGGATTCCCCTTTGGAGGTGGAACCCTCACATCTTTCCCCTTGGACTGGAAACCCTGTCTCTGGGGTAAGGTGTACGAGTCTTGGGCAATGCATCCTGTAGATCCCGTGTCCTGCTAATAGTATCGTGGAGTGTAGCTGGTCTAGTAGATCTCACTAATCCCTGTAGTGGCTCTGCTAACCCCTCCACAAACATATAGATCATCCGTGTTGCGGATAGATCTGGCACCATCACTGAAATCCTCAAGAAATCTGCAATGTATGTCTCTAGGCTCCCAATCTGCTTGAGCCTCGTCAGCTCAACAAAGTGTTGTTCCAGATCCCTCCGGTCAAATCGCTCCATCAACCTCCTGGTAAACTCGGCATATGTCGTCACTGTAGAATGTCCAAGTGTGGCCATCCCATGGAACCACCAATCCTGGGCCTCACCATCCAATTGTAATGTCGCCACCTTGATGGCCTCCATCTCCGACATCTAGTTAAGCTAGAAATAGATGTCGAGCTTCTACACCCAAGACTTTGCTGAACTGTTTGATGAGCCATCAAACGTAGGCAAATGGAATCTGCTAGATGTGCGGTGGGTATCTCCATCATGATAATGTTGGTGCCCTCTATGATGGTCGCAGGGTCTACTATCCCACTGGAGCTGAACAAAATCCCGGAACGAGAGAGCATCCCTGAACTCTTGCCCATAGGCCTGATACTCTGCAAAATACTCACCCATGTGTCCGGGCTCTGCCTCCTGCTGGGCTCCTGCCCCTGTGTCTGCTCCCAAGAAAGTGGGCATGGTAGAGCGGGTAGGTGCACGTGAAGCCATCGGCTAAGGAATATCACGCTGAGGAGCACCATGCTCCGGCAAATGATGGGATGTACCTGATCCCTCTCCTACCTGGAAAACCCATGGGGTCTCACACTGTCTAGCCTCTACAGCGGTGAATCTCTAACCCATCACCTCAATCTGTCTAGCTAAATCCTGCACCGATTTGAGGAGTTCCTCCCCAAATTGTTTGGCCTCTGTATCATCTGCCATCGGCCCTCTCTGCTCTGAATCTAATACAGGCTCCTCCTGCTCTGCGTCTTTCACAGGCTCTCTCTCCTGCTCTGTGTCCACTACTCGAACAAAATCTCCCTCTCCGTAGGTGTTCTCCAACCTACACTCACGGTCTCTGTACTTCCGGCCTCTATAACAAATATATGGTCTCTTCCCCGGTGTCATAGACCACAGGCTGAGCCAGAACTATGCTCTGATACCACTGTAATATCCCGTTTTGGGGATATCTCTAAAACACAGCAAACTCCAACAAAGATGGACTGGGAGGGCATTTACCGGATATGCCGCCTCTGAAAAGAGGATGAAATCCGGAGGCTACCTGGCCCTTTCCAGACTCTGTCTAAGAGTGAAAGATAAACACACAAAGTAGTATAGAACTAGAATGCTCAAGAATATATAAAAATAACAGTGCAGCAGACATATAATAACATAGACAGAATGTACAGCAACTCATCCAGAAATATAGAGAGGAAATGCTAAGCCATTTTATTAAACTGAGAAATATAATGAAGTACAATAGGTGATCAGAGTGATGGCACCTAAACTTGCTCAAGGCAAGTTAAGAAATACTCTCAGAATATACAGGAAATGGCTGCTCTCTGGACTGCGTCCCAGCTGCTGGAAAACTGTCGTGTAGCTGCTACTGCTGGAATGAACTGAAGACTAGGGGTTGCTCCCCTTGCCGGAATGAGCTGAAAATCTGGAATCCTCCTCTACTCACCAATCCCGACAAAACCCAGAAACCATATCAAAAATGGCCGATCTCCGAAATCCTCCGAAAAACACCCCCTTGGGGAATTACGCTGGCCTCCAAGGCTCTGCGCAGAGGCTAAATGAGAATGACTGGAACACCACCTCAAACTCCACCAAAATCCTCCCAAAGGTAGAGGTTGATCCTCTGCTCGAAATCTCGGCTCAATCTCCTACAAAAATCCCGATTCGACACACCTCCAAGATGGACTGCGTCCTCCCTCTCAGTGACTGCACAGTCTCTATGAATGCCCAGCTCCGCAACAAACCCAAACACCAAACCCTCTCACAAAATACTGAAGAAATAACCTTGCCCGAGAAAGCACTCGAAGTCCCCCGGGGCAAGGGCGAGATCTCCGACCGGAGACACTCAATGCACTAAACAGTGCCGCAGACAGGCTAAACAGCCAACGTGCTCAAGTAGGCAAAACGTCCAACTCAATATCATCAACAACAAAATGAATCAAATGAGAAGGCTCCTCCCTCTTTTATAACGTTGGCCTTCCTCCAACCCTAAGGCCCATCTCCTCACGTAGCCTCCCTCTCTTGCCATGTGCTCATCCTCTACGTGGTGCTTGGCCCCCTTGGCTCCCCCTTATGTCACAACGTTGTGCTCCTAGGAGGGTGTTTTATTTCACTTAAGTGAGTTAGACCCTCTCCGCTCACTTTTTTATTTATTTATAAACTATAGACAGCAAAACTGAACAAAATCGAATATTCCAATTAGCTGTCGCTAATTAGGAATATTACAACAAACCACTGTGCAACTTTGATGTTGCATCCATGTTGTTGTTGACACTGCCATACTGCTGCCAACTCTACATTTGCACTGCAACTCCCTCTCATCTATTGTTGTTGCAACTGCAACATCTGCAACTGAGAAGCATCCAAAATAATTTGACACTACTACTGCATCAACCCCTAATCCTTCATATCAAACTCTGCTGCTAGGTTCCTCTTGCAGTCCTTTGTGAGCCTTGATGATCCTGTCAAGAAGAGATCATCCACATACAATAATAGGATGAGTGGCTCACCCTCTACCATCAAATAGTAAAGGTTGGGATTTGTGTCACTCTTGACGAATCCCATTTGTTGCAAGTAGTTCGCATTCTAACCATACCATACCCTAGGAGCATGCATGAGTCCGTATAGATATTTCTTTAATCTACACACACAACTGCGCCTCTCATGAAACTTGAAGCCCTCTGGTTGTTCAATGTACACCTCTTCTTCTATCACCCGATTCAAGAACGTTGTCTTGACGTCCATCAGGTTGAATCTGCCATCCCATCTGAGCTGCTAGGGATATAACTGACCGAATAGAGGTGTATCTTGCAACTGGGGCGAGGGTATCCTCATAATCTATCCCTTATTTCTGTGCATACCCCTTTGCCACGAACCTAGCCTTGTACTCATCCACATTGCAATCTGCAACATTCTTACCTTGTAGATCCATCGAGAACCTACAACTGACCTGTCCTCAGGGCTCGACACCATCTCCCAAACATCATTTGTAATGATAGAGTTGTATTCTTCTACCATGGCATCTACCCACACCTGACGTTGGGTGGCTTTCTGAAAGATAGAAAGTTTTACAACCTGAGCTATCAATGCTTGATATATGTCAGGCTGCATACACTCTCTCTTGTTAGTCCTAGGAGCTCCAACAAACTCCTCTGCATCTCTCAACATCTGACGAACCTCTTTGTTGGCTCGACCACTAGTAGTGGGAGGTTCTAACAACTCCTCCTCATCCTGCCCCTGCCACTCCGTTTCGTGAGATATCACTGGATTCCCTACTCCTGAGGAAATGCTAGTACTGGTTACTGTACTAGATCCCTGTCACTGTCCCATTGTTGGTCCTTCTGGCAGCCCCTGTTGCTAGACCAATGGGGCTTCAGCTGGTTGATTCTGATCACCTGCTGGCATCTCACGAGATCTCTTGAAAGCTCGATATTCCATGAACTTTACATCCCATCTCACCACAACCTACCTATTGCTAGGAATGTAGATCCTATATGCCTTGGAGGTCTCGCTATACCCAACAAGAAACTGGTTCTTTGCAGTCTAATCTAATTTGGTTCGCTTCTCATTTGGCACGTGGCAATAATCAACTTCCCTGTGAAGACCCCTTCTGGTGTTTTCTTCCCCAATGCTCTATGAGGAGTCTTGTTCTGAATATACGCAGTTGTGTTACATGCCTCTGCCCATAGCAACCTAGGAAATCCTGGTCATATAACATTGCTTTTGCAGCCCCAACTATGGTTATGTTTTTCCATTCCGCTACCCCATTTTGTTGTGGATTATACGAACTTGTCCTTTTCTTATGATGCTTTCCTTCACGCAAAATTTGTGAAGTCTTTATCAAAATATTCTCTACCATTATCTAAGTGAAGCACCTTGATCTTCTTCCCTAGCGCATTCTCCACGAGGACCTTAAACTCTCTAAAATGATCGAAGACATCATTTTTTGTCTTTAAGAATTAGATCCAAGTTTTCCTAGAATGGTCATCAATAAAGGTGACGAAGTATTCGGCACCACTTAGAGATCTAGTGGACATCGGGCCACAATTATCTGAATGTAGAAATCCTAACACGCCATCTACTTTGTTGTCACTTCTTGGAAATGCTACCTTATCATGCTTCCTAAGTACGCATCTTATGCACACATCATCATGTTCCGTGCCAAGATCTCGAACCTCTGTTACTGTTTCCCTGAGCATCCTGAGTGCTCCATGGTGTAGATGTCCCATTCTCCTATTCCATAACTCATTTAGTTCCTTCCCACTGCTACTGTCACTGCCTATTAGTGCCATTGGAGAGTAGAGTTACAACCTCTATAATCTGGCGCTTCGAACTCCAATTTGTCTTACCCTCTTCCAACTTGAGTGCTTGACAAACACTTTCTTCCTACGAAGTGGATATCATATCCCTTATCTTGTAACTAGAAAACTGAATTCAAGTTCATACCCAGTCCTGGTACATGCAATACATCTAGAGCATTGGTGCTTGCTCCTGACTCCCTCTGAAAATCAAGTTCATACCCAATCCTGGTACATGCAATACATTGGGAGCATTGGTGCTTGCTCCTGACTCCCTCTGAAAATCGATGGTGCCTCTCCCTACTGGAGTACACTTTGTCCTGTTTCCCATCGTAATTTGGAACTCCATCTGCTCCTCCTTGTAGCTAGAGAAGTGGTTTCTAACCCCTGTCATATGAGTTGATGTTCCACTGTCTATATATCAAACACCCTGTGAAGTTGATCTTGACAAGCAAGCAAATTCGTCCTTCAATCTGGAAGACAAATATGAAGCCTCTTGAATGTCAATTATGTCCGCGGTCATAGAAAGGACAATTTGTGTGTTATTCCTCTTTTACCTGACGTCGATTCTACTCCTGCATCCCACCAGAAGTCTGCTCAACGAAAATCTGAGTTGTTGCTACTCCCGACTGTTGGAATCACTATTCTGGACAAATCAACTTTTCTGCAAACCCACGACTGAAAATCAAACTTATGCCCCAACAATTTGGCCTGCCTGTCAAGGTATTGTGCAGCCTCTGAGAATTTCAACCTGCTGCTTCCCTTCTCCACTTCTAACCTTCCCAACTGATCACTTACACTCTGATACCATGTGAAAATTTCATCTATTGCAGTAACTGTGAATCATTCTTCTAACTATAAATTTAATTATGCAGTTTATTTGCTAGGAAAAACAATGAATAAAATCACAACTGCAATTTTCACCATAAAAATATTGCGGAAAATATAATACTAGAAACTGAGAAATTCTAACACACACAAGAATTGTGACACTGTTATTTTTTGGAAAATTGTCCCCAGAAAAACCCAATGTGGGAATAAACCCAATGTGGGAATGTCGGTGCAACAATTGAGGGTTTTATTATGTATGCAACAACAAAAATTATGAGTACAATAAAATGACGCCAAACTGGCATTTATATCTGAGAAAAATACTGGTATCTGTGGGATTTTACCCTCCTCGTCAAGCAATCACGCAACAAACTAAGCCTCAGAACTGGCTCTGGAACCCTCTATGTCAGCATTCTCCCTGCTTCTACGCAGGCCCTACACGTACCGCCCAAAAACTACCTCTGATGTGTCGTTTGGCCTATTGGTACTAGTGGAAGTGATTCTTCCGGTCTCTTGGAAATTTTCCTGGCCTCTGGAAGTTGAATCGACCCTCCTAGCTAAATCGAACTGCCTATATTTAGGCACTGCACAGTCCTAGTGCTACCTCCTGAGGAATATTTTTGCCCTTCTCTTATGACACTTCCAAAACTAGAAACTCCTCCGAAAATCTGCTACTCTGCCACTTTGTCACCTGCAACTCGACCTCTGACTCGATTTCTCCTTTTAAATCATATGCACTGGAAAACCGAATTGTCTAGAGCACTGAATATTAGCACTGGTGTATTCTCCATCTACCAATCGACTTCTTCTTACAATCCTCTGTTGGAGCACCAACGGCCAAAATTAGAACTTAATCAAGGGCCTAGATTAATTCCTTGTCAATCTATGTGAGTTTCTAAAATATTCTCACCTTGACTTAATTAATTTTGATTAATTAACCTGTTTTCCCAAGTTTAGACTTAGGAAACATTAAAAAATAGGTTAATAATCTAATTAAGTCATCTCTAGATGGAATTTCCAGAAACGATTTCTGGGTTTTGGAGATCTCATGTATTCTAGCCTCTCCACCTAGTTTCATGACTAGAACACATCCGATGCTACAAAAACTAACACCAAACACCCTTGCCCCTACTAACATGGTAGGACAAGAAGAATCTGTTAATTTTTGTAGCATCAGATGTGTTATAGCCACGAAACTTTGTGGAGAGCCTAGAATACATGAGATCTCCATAACCCATAAATCGTTGCTAGAAATTCTGCTTAGAAGTGACTTAATTAGATTATTAACCATTCTTTTAATGTTTCCTAAGTCTAAACTTAGGAAAACAGGGTAATTAATCAGTATTAATTAAGTCAAGGCGAGAATAGTCTAGAAACTCACACAGATCGATCCAAAGATGATCCTAGCCATCAATTATGTTTTATTCTTGGTTGTTGGTGATCCAACAGAGGATTATAAGAGGAGGTTGATGTGGTGATGGAGAATACACTTGAGTAGTTTGATTTCTTGGCAGATCGATTCTCAGAGTAGCAGCAGTCAGTTGTCAGAGACAGAGTCAAAGATCGAAGTAGTGAGAGAGGGGCAGAGTCAGTGAAGCCGGAGGAATATTTCCAGATCTGGTGAGTGCATTGCAGAGAAAAGCCGAGATTTCTCAAGGAAAATGCGCAGAGGCGGCGTAGAAACTTTAGTGAGCAATTTGATTTTACTGGGGTGAAGTTGGTTTTCGTTCTAGAGGTCAAAAAGTATTTCCAGAGTGTCAGACGGTCAGTTTCCCAATCAGGAGAAGGCAAGACAATTTGATCTTTAGTTGTTTCGAGCTTAATGTGTAGTAGATTGCACAGAGGTGACGCAGAAGCTGCACAGAGCCAGAAGGACGGCTTGATTTTCATTAAGCAGTCAAGAGTCGGGATTGCTTAGAGTGAGGGTAATTTCCCTCAAGATATTTTTACCAATATTTTCTTTAAAGGATTGCCAGTATTCAGCATCCAGATTGTACTCAGATTATTTCACTGCTGCATAATAATAAAACCCTCGGTTGTTGCACCAGTTTTCCCACATTGGATTTTTCCGGGGACTTTTGTCCAAAAACAATTGTGTTATTTTTATGTGTGTGTGCTAGCATTTCTCAACTTCCAGCGTTTTATTCTTCCATGGATTTATTTGTGTAGATTGCAGTGTGATTTATTCAGTATTTGTCGTAGCAAACAACAACAAAAATTTGTTAAATTAAACTAACAATTAGGAGAATAATTTCCAATTGCTGCAATAGGATTATGATTTGGAATTTTCACATGATATCAGAGCGTAGTTGATCAACTGCAGAGCTCAAGGGGCAAAAGGGGGAATTTCGCTACTTACTGTGGGAAGTAGGCCGAAATTCCCAAGGGCAGCGTAGTCATTCTGTCAAGAGGCTGAGTTACTTGTGAAGGTTTGATTTTTCTAAGTGGGGCAGAAAAATTTGATCTCTCCAGATCGAGTGATTCCAGAGGCAGAGGGGGGCTATTGGAGATAGGATCCCCTCGTAGAAAGCAGCAAGGAAACACTCTGCAGATTGAAGAGCGAAGTACGCAGCGCGAAGTCTATTTTGAGTTATAAGGGCTTCGGAGTGGGTCAAAGCCCCTTATTATGTAATGGGATGGGATTATTTTTTGAAAATTGGACTTCGCCCATGGTTTTGGACCATGGTATTGTAAATGCCAAACCTATATAAAGAGTCCAGATAGAAGTCATAGGCAGATGTGAAAAGAAGGCAAGAAGCTTAAATGATAGATCTTATGAGATGCATTTGGTTGTAAGATTGTTTTGAGTCAGAATCTGTGTATTGGGTTAGAGGAAAGGCTCCTGCAGCTGTGTGCTTGAATACCTTAGGAAGTGTGCAGTTGTGTGTGCAGGGTGGAACTGAATGTATGAGAAGGATTTGGCTATTAATGAAAGAACTGTTGGATAGATCTGAGTTACATTGATGTGTTTTGCTTTTACTTATTGTTTATGAATATCTGTGTTGAATAAGGGTTTATGAATATCTATTGTATTTACTTTGTTTAATGCATGAATAAGTAAGATCGCGCAAATTGTTATTAAGTTAAATAAATGCGTTGTGTTAGCCACCTATAAAATTTGTCATATCAAATGGTGGCTAAAATCTTTTTTAGCCTTCAAGAAACAATTTATGTCCAAAATTGTGAGTTCTTGAAGTCTTGTGATGATCTTTATCCTTTGAAATAATCCTCACTACTGTTTTCCTCTTTATCCTAAAGAACTTGCTGTTTGCCAAAAGAAAGATTACTTAAAAGCCCATTTACCCCTTCATTTTACTCCTCCTTTCACTCATAAAACAACCCCATTTTCATCCCTTTTTCCTCCATAAAAATCCTACAAATACCTTCGTTTAGTTTCCAAATCAACCAAAACCCCTTTTAAAACCTTTTATTCCCCTTTACTTGGTTTTAAAATTCCCTCTTTCCTCTACCAGAACCCTCAATTTGCCTCAAAAAACCCTGTTTTTAGGCCTAAAACACCCTTTCTGCTTATAAGGTTTCCTAAGCCCCCAAGGGCTTAACTCCTATAACCCCTTTCCTCATAAGACCTCAAGCCCCGCAACCGGGCACTTAAAGGACTTAAAACCCTTTCTCGAACCCAACTTTCCTTTGTATTCTCGTAAAACCTTACTTTCCTTTGTTATTTCATAAACCCGACAGTTCGAATTTGCAACGAATATTGACCGTCGATCTAAACCAATCAATGGTCATCGGCTCATCGCATCGCAAGTCCGCATGGGTCCTTCCTTTTCTTCATGTCCTTCAAAAAATTTTCGATGCAATCCCTAAAGCGAACCTCAGCCGTCGATCATCCTTCTGATCCGACGGTCATTATATCATCGCATCGCAAATTTCCCTTTCTTCTTTCCCTTGTCCTTCTCTGATGCCGATCTCCCCGTTTGAATCTTAGTCGTCGAAATCCACAAGAACCGACGGCAAATATTTCATCGCACTCCGCCGATTTGCGATTCCCGATTAAATCTTGACCGTCCATTCAGAAAGATCTAACGACTAGCGCTTAATCGCATCGTGCACGCCCATCGCGTAGCCCTCCGCCATCCCGACCTCCGATTAAATCCCCGCCGTTGATTTCCTCTAATCCAACAGTCCGCATTTCTTCCGCTTTCAAAACCCGCCCTTCTCATTTTCCCTCGTCGACAGATCTCCGCCATCCATTTCTACAGAACCGACGGTCAAGATCTATCCCGTTCACCTTTCCCCGTCGCAATCTTTCCGCACCGTCCAATCTGGCTCCGCCGATCCAACGGCTGTTATCGTGTTTTGCAAAACTTTTGCGACCGAGCGTTAACGCCCGAAAAAAGTCCGAAATGGGTGGTTTTCCGAATCCACGTGTCAGTAGGCGTACAAAATCACATTTTTTTGGCGAAACCATTTACCCCCATTTTATTTTGCGAAAAACATTCTGGTTTTCCACCTTACCACCTTTCTCCACTGCATTAACTTTTCACCTTTTAAATCTTGGTCGTCGATTGTTTTGATCTGATGGCTCACATTACGTCCCCATCCCAATTCATCTGCCTCCATATAATTCTCCGAAAGAACTCATTGGTTGATCTCCACCATTCATCTTTTTAATCCAACAGTCTCGTTTTAATCCCGTCCCCCGTTCACTTTTCATTTGATTTACCTCCCAAAGCTTTCATCAAGCAATTTCTACCGTTCATCGTCCTGATCGACGGCCCGGACTTAATCTTACAACCATTTCACCCAACCGCCTCCCAATTGACCCCATCAACTGATCTCGACCGTTGGTTGTTTTCATCCAACGGCCACGATTTAATCTCGCACCCGAGATCTCCAAAGCAGCCTTTTAACCTATTTTTCATGGATTTTCTTAAATTTTGTTCGTTTTTTGCAGGTTATTAAGGTTTTGTTCACAGTTTTAAAATGAAACAAAGGCCAGGGATGACAATCTCCAGGACATTTATTCATGAAGAAAGTGAATCCACAGGATTCAAATTATGATTCCACCTATGTTTCATGAGCATTGGTGAAGTCACAAAACCTCTGCGCACAACAGAAACACAGTGAATGTCAAACGGAAAAAGAGTATCAGTGTCAAAGGATAGGATCAAAGAAGAAATGAAGATTAATAATTTTAAACAGAGTATAAAGGGATTAAGGCACAAACTCAGTAAATCAAAGGCCTAATCTAGAGATAAAGACAGTATGAAGACCGGAAATAAAGATCAAAGCCTAATTAGGCCTAAAACACAGAGTAAAGCAGATTAAAAGTGTTTTAAGAATAAACAAAGAAATATATCAGTACAAAAGGCCTCCACTGCCACATCAGAGGCTAATTGAATCCTCCCCAGCTATCAAAGTGCCACCTGCATCTTTCCATAAATCGGAAGTAGGCAGAGTTATTGCCTCAGTCAGTGATATTTTGTTTAAAGCAGCCAGAGTTATTGCTAACCCGCCTAGAAGAGTTTAAAGTCAACAAAATCTGCCTAGCATGCTTAATACTTAATGAAAATCAATTAATACAGAAGAAATATCAGAAAACTTCTCTATTGAGCCCCTCAAAGGCCGAGAAGCATTAACTTGTATTAATTGAGCCTAGAGATCTTTTCTTTCATCCCACCTCCTCATTTCTTCTATAAAAACTTCTATAGAAGATGAGATATAGGTTGGTTATTGGATTTCTGATGTAATAGTTGTTGTATCGAATCATTGTTGAATGTAAATAAATTCCGAAGCTCTGAAGCTTTGTTAATTTATTGAAGAAGTTAGGCTGAGAAGAGAAGTTGTTGCTGTAATGAAACATTGGACTTGAAGTTTGTAACTGGATTGAACATCAACATACAAGCTAGTTTTTGGGATCCTGTTCTATATCATTGGTGAAGTACCTCTTACTGTTATTGTTTTCCTTTCATGTATGCCATTTTGTTCATCTTTCTCTAATAAAGAACAGCAAATATAGAGCTAGGATTTACTGTAAAAAGTACCCTACTCTCACTGATAAGCTTTATCTTTATGTTTTCCTCCTTTGTGTATTTAAGAATGACTTAAGTTAAGTGTAAACATTATCAAGGAATGTTGGTTAGTCCATGTCTTGATGTGCAAAACTTGAAAGGAAGTTCTTGAATGATATTTTCATTTCATGCTAAGTAGAGTTAAAACTAGAAAATTTTATGGTTTGCCCTGTCTTCTAGTTCTTTCTTCAAAGGTTTGTTTTGAAAATTTCCCTAAGAGTATGCTGAAAGCAGGCCTAGATTTTAATGCATCTGACTTGACCTTAAGCTGCACTTTGTTTTCTTATCTGTTTTCATCTCTTTTGAAAGTAGTCATGTGGATTACTGGATTGTTTGTCTGATAAGTTAGCTTTAATACAAGCTTGTCCAAAGAAGTTTATGGTTAGCCCTGTCCTTTGGCTGGTTTCAAACAGTTTCTTAAAAAGGCTTTTCTTGTTTGGAAAGTTGATAAATCTTTGTTGAAATTATTGGCTTTTTCCACCTTCTCAACACTTTTAATGTTCCATTCCATCATTTAATCTAAAGGATCTTTTGATATAGATGACTTGCCCCTTGGACCACTCTTGAAATTGCTGCACAATTAAACCCTTTTGTGACTCCATTGCCCAATGGTTTAAAGCTGCTGCATGCTAATCCTATTTGCTGAACACTTCTCAATATATTTGCATCTTCACTTTTTGAACTCTTTCATTTTGTGATATTCCATCCAATCAAAGATCATACCTGACCAACCAAACAAACAAACATCTTCGTTCTTCATAACTAGCCTAATATCATATTAAAGACCTTAAAAGATAAATCAATCTTTGCACTTATAGAGAGATCCCTCTCTGGATTCAGGAGGGCTAGATCCTAGAATCCCAAAGTGGTTCATATGTAGGCTTTGCAGTTTGTATTTGCCAATCTTGCAAATTACAGAGACCTAACATTCTGGCGACTCCGTTGGGGACTTCTGAGTAAAATCCTTAAAACATAACACTCAGTGCTCAGTGCAGTATAAGTAGCTTTCTTCAAGCACTACCAAGCATGTTGGTAATCATGATAGGACTTATTTGAATCAGTGACAAACTAAGTAACCCTTAGGATTCTCATAGAGCTTATCAAACCTTGAAGAAATCAGCTAGCTAAGCCATAAGAGTAAACTCTCTTTGTCTCATCACCGTAGCTAAGCGTTGAAACAGATTTAGGACACTCTCATAACCTATAGGACTAGAAAAACTCAGAAAACCCAAAAACATTTCAAATTGGTATTCAAATAAATCAATGGTGGTGGACCATAAAAAAAGTTTACCTTCTAAAACTAAAAATTTCCACCTGGCGACTCCACAATCATAAACAGACCTAAAGACTCCACTGGGAAACCCATTACTCTCATAACACCATATAAACTCAGTTAAGAAGACTTTGAAGATTAAAGTTTTCTTGCTAAAGATCAGTTGGCCTCCTAAAGATTATCATATTTGGTTAAACTTTTCTTGTTGTTGAGTCTGAAAACTTAGCATAGTGGCTTCTAGAAGAATCCATACTAGGAGCCATCCTGACCCAAATCCACTAGAGATAGTTGATAATCCTGAAAGCATACTTAGGAAGTCTCCTAAGGTTCAAACTTCATCTATTGTCAGACCAGTCCATAGAGCTATTTCTATTCCTGAAAACCTCACAGCGCTACAAGAATCACAAGTTGACTTAAGAAACCCATTCAGAACTAGGTCACTTGATGATATAATTCAGATAGACTCTGAGTCTCCACCTTCATCCCAAGACAGAAGTGAACATCCTAGTAGCAGAGAAACTACTTCACCTGATTTACATTTCCTCCATAATTTTGGTTTCTCTCATCCTAGATCTGCTCAACAGTCTCCTACTGGTCCTTCCACTTCTGTTACACATACATCCATTGTTCAAACCACCCCATTTCATCAACCACCTCCTTTCTTTCATCCTCCACCTATAAACCCCCCATTTTTTCCACAACCTCCTATCATGGCAACATGGTATGCCCCTCTAGTCCTTCCTTTACCTTTAGTCAATCTTCCACAGGACTATCAGTGCAAGATACCATTGTATGATGCTAGTGGTGCTACTGCTGCTTCACAACATGTGGACAAGATGATGACTATTTGACAGAAATGAGTTCGATGATGAAACTGTCAAGCTTAGATTGTTTGCTCAAATTTTAGGGGGAGAAGCAAGAAAATGGTTCAAAGGCTTAACCCCTAATAGTATCAATGACCTTCAAGCCCTCCATCAGTTATTCCTAAACAAATGGGAAGTTAAGAAAAACCCTCTCCAAATATTTGCAGATTATAATAACCTCAAAAGAAATACTAGGGAAAGTGTTCAAAATTATTGCACTAGATTCAATAGTGTATAATGCCCTACCCCCAGAATTGAACCTCCACAAGGCTCAGCCTTAAACAAGTTTCCTAAAGGATTTGATCCTAAAATGGCCTATCAGCTGAGAGAAAGAGACCCTTAGACTCTAGAAGACATGCAAAAAGGAGCTCTTGCTGTGGAAGTGAATTTGATGGAGAAAACAGCAAGGATGAGGAGTGAGAAGAAAGTATCATTTAGGGAGGAATTTGCACCTTCCACATCTAGCTCAAAGATGGAAAGAATGATGGAGGAAATGATGAAAAAGATGAGCATACTTGAGAGAACACAAGCTAGCCAAAACCAATCAGCTCCCCAAAACAGAAATCAATCTCAAAATCAAAATCAAAATTTCAAAAGAAACCAACCTCAAAACAGACCAAGAGACTCTTATTAGGAGATTATTCCTCCTTTTCATCAAAACTCTGTAAGTGAGGTTGAAGAAACAATTGAACAAACAGAGGAAGATGACATAAATATGATGGGAGTGGACAATGATTCTTTTTATGTTCCTTACAATAGGAAACAAGGTTTATATACACCCTATGATGATGGAAGAATGGAAGATGAAAGTTATTATCAAGAAATGGAAAATGTCATCATAGAGACTCCAAAAGAATATGACCTTAGGAGTAAAAAGAATCAAGACACTCCCAAAACTAAAACCTCTGAAAACTCTGCAAAAAACAGCCCTGTGAACAAACCCAAAAACATTAAACAAAAGGACAAAACAGTGGCTGTAAATTCTGATAAAGATAGAGAAAGGCACTCAAATTAATGAAAAACAGAGTGCGGACCTTAGCAGCTTTAGCACCTCATCTAGTGCTCCTATTAAAACAAGTTTGACCAATGTAAATAGAGGAAATCAGCAAGCTGATCTTGCTGATAAAGTAGTGATTAATAAGACTGAAACTAACATTGTAAAAACTCAAATGCCTTTTAGCTTGGAACAGGAAATTGCCAAGATCAAAATCTTTGTTCCTCTCACTGAATTAGTCACCCAATATGTATATAGATCACAAATTTTGAAAGCCTTCAACATAGAAGAAAATAATGACACTGTCAACCTCAATGATGATCAACCAGAGCTTTTATTTGGTCCCAAGATTGAAGGTAGATACCAAGAAGGGCCAGTTCCTCTTTTTTATGTTAGTCTGAAAATTCGTGACAAAATTTTACACAATGCCATGCATGATTCAGGGGCCTCTCACAACTTAATGCCCAAAGCAGTAATGGATAGTCTAGGCCTTGAAATCACTAGACCATACAAAGATCTATACTCCTTTGATTCCAGTAGAGTGAAATGTTTAGGTTTAATCAAAGACCTCTGTGTAAACTTAGCACAAATTCCAGCCAAAGTGTTTAGTGATGGATATTGTAGTGGCTGATGTACCCCCTAAGTATGGTATGTTGTTATCAAGATCTTGGGGAGCTAAGTTACAAGGAACAATGCAAATGGATATGACATATGCTACCATCCCTGTCTTTAATCAAACCAGAAGACTTTATAGGGAATCTCATATGCAATACATGGTTAGTAGCCAAGAGAGACCAGAAAACTCTCCTCTTTATTCTGTGCATACAACCCTTGATTCATTTATTCTTTTCAATCATGAAATATTTGATGAGCAGGAAACCTTAACTGACTTAGTGGCCACTTCTCACTGTAATATAGTGGCAGACACAGAAAAGGAGGAAGACATGACAGAAGTGTCAAAACAGTTTGTCAAATCAGAAAATCACTGCAAACTAATCACATGTCTAGAGCTACAAAACAGTCATCCATTGGTTGTCAATATTGAGAGTCAAGAGAAGAATCCTCAACATAATGAAGAACATGAGGAACTAAACCAATTTCAACATGGTGCTGATTTACAAGAACAATCTAAAAGCACCAAAGATGAAGAGGATAGTAGTCAAACTAGTAAATCTAAAACTAGTCCTCTTTGGAGTATGAATTTTGATGGGTCTTGCACTAAGAATAATGCAGGAGTAGGCATATGGATACTGAAGAACAATCATACTGAAGGGCATTCCTACAGATTAAATTTTTCATGCTCAAATAACATAGCTGAGTATGAAGCCCTCCTTTTAGGCCTACACTTATTGAAGAAATTAGGGGCCAAAAGGATTAAAGTTCATGGAGATTCAGAGTTGATTGTTAAGCAAGTGAATGGGGAATATAGTGCCAAACATCCCAGACTTAAAGCCTATAGAAATGATGTCATTGACTTATTAAAAACATTTGATGAATCCCAACTTATTTTTGTCCCAAGAAACCAAAATATCTCTACCAATGGTTTAGCCTTTGCTGCTAGAACTTGTCTAACACCTTATGAAACCAAGCAATGTACTACCCAAATCAAATTCAGACCAGCTGTCCCAAACAATGAAAAATATTGGCAAGTGTTTGATGGAGATAAACAAATAGAAGACTTCTTACAGTCCAAAAATGAATTTGAGCTACCAAGTTCAGATTCAGAGTATGAACCAGACTGTCCTATGGAAGAAAACCCACTTGATGAGGAAGAAAAGTCTCCAGAGATTGCTGAGATAAATCTGTTAGCTAATAAACTTGAACATACCACAGGAGTTAGTGCAGATTTAGAAAAAGAAGACTTAGAAACATTGCAATCCAATACTCAAAGCTCGCCAAAAGGACTGGTCCCATTAGAGGAGTTGTTTGATTTCAATGATGTTGCCAAAAAACCAAAACTGGAACCTGTTGAAACTGAAATTGAGGAATGTAACATAGGCAGTGAACAAAAACCAAAAATGATCATACTGTCTAAAACTTTGTCAGCTCACATCAAGTTGAAATACATTGAGCTGTTTAAAGAATTTTCTTTATAATATCCCCTTTCAGGGATATCTCTAAAACACAAGAAAACTCCAACCAGAGATGGACTGGGAGGGCATTTACTAGATATTTCACCTCTGAAAAGAGGGTGAGATCTGGAGGCTATCTGGCCCTTTCCAGACTCTGTCTAAGAGTATGGGGAAAACACACCAAGTGGTATAGTAACTGGAATGCTCGAGGAGAAAAATAACAGTAGTGCAAGCATACAATAGCATATATATAGAACATGTAACAGATACTCAAGAAATACAGAGAGAATGCTAAGCCATTTTATTACGTTGAAAAATATAAGTGAGTACAATAGGTGATCAGAGTGATGGCACCTAGACTTGCACAAGACAAGTGAAGTAATACTCTCAGAATGCTGATGGAATGGCTGCTCTCTGATCTGCGTCCAAGCTGCTGGAAAACTGCCGTGTAGCTGCTACTGTTGGAACAAGATGAGTATTTGGGGCTGCTCCCCTACTCGTAATAAGCTGAAACTCTGGAATCAGCCTCTACTCACCAAACCCAGAAAAGCCCAAAGAGCATTTCTGGAATGGACAACCTCCGAAAATCACCCCCTTGAGGATCTACGCTATCCTCCAAGGCTCTGCGCTGACACTGAAGGGAATCCACCAAAACACTGCCTCAAACTCAGCCAAAATCCTCCAATAGGCAAGGGCTAGCCCCTTGCTCAATCTCAAAGCTCGAAACCTCCAAAAGAAACCCAATCCGGAGCTCCCAAGAAATGGATTGCGTCCTCCCTCTCAAGACTGCGCAGTCTATGGATGCACTGCTCCCCCACAAAAACCAAACACCAATCCTCCTGCAAAATACTGATGGGACAACCTCACCCGAGCAGGCACTCGAAGTCCCCCGGGGTTGAGGGTGAGATCTCCGAACGGAGACACTCGGTGCACTAAACAGTGCTGCAAACTAGCTAAACAACCAATGTGCTCAAGAAGTCGAAATGACCAGCTCAATAACATAAACATCCAATGACCAAAATGAGGAGGCTCTCCTCCTTTTATAATGTTGGCCTCTCTCTCAAACCCTAGGCCCATCATCTCCAACGTAGCCTCTCTTGGCCCCACGCTGCCAACTCAACCTGCGCAATCCCTCCACGTGCTCTAGTGGGTCCCCTCTCCACGTGGTCTCTTTGCCCCCCTTGGCCCACTTAAGTTACAACGTTGTGTCTACTAGGGAGTGACTTTATGTTTAGAGTGAGTTATGTCTCCCTCTACTCACTTTTATTTATAATTTAACAATAGTAGGCAAAATTGATCAAAATTAATATTTCCAATTAGTCATCGCTAATTGGGAATATTACAATCTCCCCCAGCAAAATGTTGCTTGACCCCAAGCAATTGTAGTGATGGATGCTGCAAGATTTCTCACTCTCCCAAGTGGCATCCTCATCCAGCAAATTCTTCCATCTCACTAAGAATTCCCAGATTGTCATGTTCCGCAACTGCCTCTCCCTGGTATCAATAATGGCCTTTGGCTGCAACACCAAATGCCCGTCATCATCCATAGGCAGTAGCTCATCTGTCACTGTCACCTGCTGCCCCAATGCCTTCTTCAGGCATGATACATGAAAAATGTTATGAATCTTGCTGCCTTGGGGCAACTCCAACTCATAAGCAACCTGTCCAACCCTGCGTATCACCCTATATGGTCCATAAAAACGTGGCTTGAGCTTCTCAGCTCCCTTCTGCTTCAGTGACGACTGTCGGTATGGCTGCAAACATAGGTAGACCAAGTCCCCTACCTCAAACTATCTCTCCACCCAACCCCTATCGGCATACAGCTTCTGTTGATTCTGCGTTGTAGCCATGTTATCCTTGAGAGCTCGAAGAATGTCCTGGCTCTCTTGGATCCAATCTTTGGCTCTCGGAGCCTTGCTAGCACCAAACATCACATCAGCAAAAGATAAAGAATGATATCCATATAAGGCATAGAACGGAGACATACAGATGGATATGTGATGTCTGTTGTTGTAGCAGTACTCCCCCAGAAGCAGCCACTTTAGCCATGCTCTCTGCTGCCCACTAACATAGTTACGCAAGTAGCCCTCCAGCCACTTGTTAACTATCTCTATCTGCTCGTCTGTCTGTGGGTGGTAGCTGGTGCTCAGTGTCAACTCTGTCCCCACCAGCCGGAAAAGCTCCTACCAGAATCCGCCCATAAAGCGGATGTTCCTGTCACTGATAATGGTCTTAGGAAGACCATGTAACCTGAAAATCTCTCTGAAGAATAGTTCTGCCACCTGTGCTATTGTATAGTGTGCGAATATGGCGAAAAAATGAGCGTACTTTGTCAGCCGATCAACGACAACGAATATACAATCCTTGCCCTGCACCATGGGCAACCCTGTGATGAAGTCCATCGAATTGCTCTCCCATTTCCCCTCCGGAATGGGAAGAGGCTGCAACAAACCTGGTGGATGGCTCATCTCTCCCTTGTTTCTCTGGCAAACCTCGCACTCCCTGATATGTTGGAGCACATCCTCCTTGAGGCCCTTCCATGAGAACCTCTCTCTGATGGCCCTGTAGGTTTTGGTAAACCCCTGATGGCCAGACAATGGTGAGTCATGTGATGCCTGAAGTATCTTCTTCTTGAGTTGGGAGCCCTCAGTCAAGAAGATCCTATCTCTGTAGTAGATGATCTCATCTATCACCCTGTATCTATCATTTGTCACCTGACCATCCAGAACCTCACAAGAAAACCTGTCCTTGGAGTACTCCACCAAAAGTCGAGCCCTCCAATTTGTATCCAAACTCATCAAAGACAACGTGGCTGGTCTGCATGAAAGTGCATCGGCTACCACGTTGTTCTTCCCCTTGACATACTCAATGTCAAAGTCATAAGCCTGGATCTTGCTGATCCACTTCTACTGCCTCTCCTGTAGCTGCTTTTGCTCCAAAAAAGAACCTGAGGCTGTTGTGATCAGTCCTCACCCTGAACCTATTACCCACCAGGTACTGTCGGAATTTGGCCAATGCATGCATAATGGCTAGCATCTCCTTGTCGTATATAGCATACAACTGCTCATGAGGAAGGAGCTTCCGGCTCTCATAGGCTATAGGGTGGCCTCCCTGCATCAACACTGCGTCGATCCCCTCTCCCGACGCATCACACTCCAAAACAAAAGGCTGTGTAAAATCTGGCAACGCAAGCACTGGGCAGCTGCTCATAACCTCCTTGAGCCTGTCAAAGGCTCGTTGCGCTGTATCTGTCCAACTAAATGCCCCTTTCTTCGTCAGATCTGTCAGGGGTGCAGCAAGCTAAGAGAAACTCTTGACGAACTTCCTGTAATAAGTATAGATACCAATAAATCCTCGAAGCTCCGTCACGTTTCTCGGCTCTGGCCAATCTCTGATGGCCCTAATCTTCTCCTCGTGGACTCTCACTCCGTCCACCCCTATGATGTGTCCCAAGTACAGCATCTCCGTCAACCCAAACTCACATTTGGAGAGCTTAGCATAGAACTGCTGCTCCTGCAAAATATGCAGTACTGTCTCTAGATGCTGAAGATGCTCCTCCCAAGTCCTGCTGTATATAAGGATATCATCAAAGAAGACCAACACAAACTTCCTCAAGTGACTGCGGAAGATGTGGTTCATGCACGACTGGAAGATGGTTGGTGCGTTGGTTAGCCCAAAGGGCATCACCAAGAACTCGAAGTGGCCATAATGACACTTGAAAGTGGTCTTGGGAATGTCCTGCTCCTTCACGTGAATCTGATGGTACCCAGACTTCAAATCAATCTTTGAGAAGAACTGTGCTCCCCTTAACTCATCCATCAGCTCATCAATCCTCGGTATACGGTACCTGTTCTTCAGGGTCTTTTTGTTCAAGGCCTTGTAATCAATGCACATCCTCAATGTGTCATCCTTCTTCTTCACCAATACCACAGAAGAAGCAAAAGGACTGGTGCTCGGTCGAATGTGTCCAAGAGCCAGCAACTCCTGGATGGCCCACTCAATCTCATCCCGATAGGCCTTAGGATGGCTATAGGGGGTGGTAATAACGGCCTGTATGCCCTACTCTAGCTCTATAGTGTGCTCAAACCCCCGATCCGATGGCTGTCCTGGCAGAATCTCCCCAAACACCGTGGCATACCTGTCAAGGACGGACTGTATCTTCGGATGCACTGTCTGCCCTGTAGTCCCTGCCTCTGATGCACACAGATCTACTACCCACTCTATGTCTCCCTTCCGAAAGTCTGCCTCCATCCGGTGAGCTGAAATAGTCTGGGGTGGATATGTGTGCTGACCCTGTATCTTCTCATGCCTCCCAGTTTTCTCATCATCCCACTCCATCTCCAAGGCCTTCCAATCCGTGGTGACCTTCCCTAGAGTGATAAGCCATTGTACACCCAATATCATGTTGGTGTCTGAGATGTTGACCACGAAAAAGTGGTCAGTCAATGTGTAGGTGCCCATCGTCACTGAAAACTCTGGAACATATCGAGCACACTGCATAGCCTGATCTCCTGGGACCAAGACTGAAAACCCATCGAAGCTCTCTGTTTGTATGCCTCTCCGCTCTACCATCTATGCATCAATGAAGTTGTGGGTTGCCCCACTATCCACCAGTACCGATACTCGCTGCCCACGTATTGTCCCACGTATGCGCAAAGTCAAGTACTTGGGAACTCCTCGCAATGCTGCAAGGGTCCCTCCGGTAGGTGCAAAGGTTGCACCTCCTGCTCCTGGGGGTGGAGGTGGCAAAGGCTCCTGCACTGCATGACTGCCTCCTGCCTCCACGTCATCATCCTCATCCTCTTCCCCGCTACTCTCGGAGAAGACCTCAATAAAATGTGCTTTGCCAGCAGCACATCTGTGTCCTAGCGCCCACGGCTCCTGACAGGTAAAGCACAACCTCTTCTTCTTTAACTCCTTCCTGGCATCATCATCTAGCTGTACCCCACCCTGATTCCCCTTCGGAGGCAGAATCCTCACATCCTTCCCCTTTGGCTGGAAAGCCTATCTCTGGGGGTAAGGTGTCCTGGTCCTGGGTAAGGCATCCTGCAAATCCCGGGTCCTGCCAATGGCATCCTGGAGTGTGGCTGGTCTAGTGCATCTGACTAGACCCCTTAGTGGCTCTGCTAACCCCTCAACAAACATGTAGATCATCCGTGCTGCGGATAGATCTGGCACCATCACTGAAATCCTCAAGAAATCTGCAATATACGTCTCTGGGCTCCCGGTCTGTTTGAGCCTCGTCAGCTCAACAAAGTGCTCCTCCGAATCCCTCCGATCAAACCTCCCTATCAACCTCCGAGTGAACTCGGCATAGGTAGTCACTGTGGAATGCCCAAGTGTAACCATCCCATGGAACCACCAGTCCTGAGCGTCGCCATCCAAATGCAGCGTGGCCACCTTGATGGCCTCCGTCTCTGCCATCTGGTTGAGCTGGAAATATATATCCAGCTTCTCCACCCAAGACTTTGCCGAACTGTTTGATGAACCATCAAACGTAGGCAAATGGAATCGGCTCGCTATACGCTGGGTGTCTCCATCATGATAACGCCAGTGCCCTCTGTGATGGTCGCGTGGTCTGCTGTCCCGCTGGAGCTGAACAAAGTTTCTGAATAAAAGGGCATCCCTGAACTCCTGCCCATATGCCTAGTACTCAGCAAAATAATCACCCATGTGGCCAGGCTCTGGCTCCTGCTGTACTCCTGCCCCAGTGTCTGCACCCAGAAAAGTGGGCATAGTGGAACGAGTGGGGGCATGTGATGCCTGGTGCGGAGTGGCAACCCGCTCCTGCAAATGGTGGGATGTGCCTGACCCCTCACAAACCTGAAAACCCCTTGGGGTTTCACGCTGTCTAGCATCCACAGCAGTGAATCTCTGACCCATCGTCTCGATCTGCCTCGCCAGATCCTGCACTGATTTGAGGAGTGCTTCCCCAAACTGTTTTGCATCACTATCATCTGCCATTGGCTCTCCCTGCTCTGTGTCTACCACAGGCCCCTCCTGTTCTGCGTCTATCACAGGCTCCTCCTGTTCTGTGTCCACCACCCGAACACAGTCACCCTCTCCATAGGTGTTTTCAACCCTACGCTCAATATCTCTGTACTTCCTACCTCTGTAGCAGATGTAGGGTTTCTCCTCCGATATCATAGACAACTAGCTCTACAGGCTGAGCCAGATCTATGCTCTGATACCATTGTAATATCCCCTTTCAGGGATATCTCTAAAACACAAGCAAAATCCAACTAGAGATGGACTGGGAGGGCATTTACCAGATATTTCACCTCTAAAAAGAGGGTGAGATCTGGAGGCTATCTGGCCCTTTCCGAACTCTGTCTAAGAGTATGGGGAAAACAAACCAAGTGGTATAGTAACTGGAATGCTCGAGGAGAAAAATAACAGTAGTGCAAGCATACAATAGCATATATAGAGAACATGTAACAGATACTCAAGAAATGTAGAGAGAATGCTAAGCCATTTTATTATGCTGAGAAATATAAGTGAGTACAATAGGTGATCAGAGTGATGGCACCTAGACTTGCACGAGACAAGTGAAGAAATACTCTCAGAGTATTTATGGAATGGCTACTCTTTGATCCGCGTCCAAGCTGCTGGACAACTGCCGTGTAGCTGCTACTGCTGGAACAAGATGAGTATTTGGGGCTGGCCTACTCAGAATAAGCTGAAACTCCGGAATCAGCCTCTACTCACCAAACCCAGAAAAGCCCAGAGAGCGTTTCTGGAATGGACAACCTCCGAAAATCACCCCCTTGAGGATCTACGCTATCCTCCAAGGCTCTGCGCTGACACTGAAGGGAATCCACCAAAACACTGCCTCAAACTCAGCCAAAATCCTCCAATAGGCAAGGGTTGGCCCTTTGCTCAATCTCAAAGCTCGAAACCTCCAAAAGAAACCCAATCCGGAGCTCCCAAGAAATGGACTGCGTCCTCCCTCTCAAGACTGCGCAGTCTATGGATGCACTGCTCCCCCACAAAAGCCAAACACCAATCCTCCTGCAAAATACTGATGGGATAACCTCACCCGAGCAGGCACTCGAAGTCCCCCGGGGCTGAGGGTGAGATCTCTGAACGGAGACACTCAGTGCACTAAACAGTGTTGCAGACTAGCTAAACAACCAGCGTGCTCAAGAAGTCGAAATGACCAGCTCAAGAACATAAACATCCAATGACCAAAATGAGGAGGCTCTCCTCCTTTTATAGCGTTGGCCTCTCTCTCAAACCCTAGGCCCATCATCTCCAACGTAGCCTCTCTTGGCCCCACGCTGCCAACTCAACCTGCGCAGTCCCTCCACGTGCTCTAGTGGGTCCCCTCTCCAAGTGGTCTCTTTGCCCCCCTTGGCCCACTTAAGTTACAACGTTGTGTCTACTAGGCAGTGACTTTATGTTTAGAGTGAGTTATGTCCCCCTCTACTCACTTTTATTTATAATTTAACTATAGTAGGCAAAATTGATCAAAATAGATATTTCCAATTAGTCATCGCTAATTGGGAATATTACATTCTGATGTATTTGCATGGAGTTATGAGGATCTAAAATCCTATGACACTGAGATAATTCAGCATAAGATACCCCTCAAAGAAAACCAGAAGCCTTATAGACAAAAATTGCGCAGAATAAACCCTGTTCAATTACCCCTGGTTGAAAAGAAAATTAAGAAAATGTTTTATGCTGGAATTATAGTCCCTATTAGATATTCAGATTGGGTATCTAATCTTGTGTCAGTTAGGAAAAAGACAAGAGAAATAAGGCTTTGTATTGATTTTAGGAACTTAAACAGAGCCTCATTGAAGGAAAACTACCCTTTATCCAAGATGGATCATATTTTACAAAAAGTAGTTGGTTCTAAAAAGATTTCTTTGTTAGATGGCTTCTCAGGTTATAACCAAATCTTAGTGCATCCTGATGATCAAATAAAAACAGCCTTTACCACACCTTGGAGTACTTTCATGTATGTGAAAATGCCCTTTGGTATAATGAATGTTGGTGCCACATTTCAGAGAGCCATGGATATTACATTCTCAGAAGAATTAGGCTTCTTCATCATTATTTACCTTGATGATATCACTGTTTTTTCCAAAGCAGATGAAAAACACTTGAAAAAAGTCTTTGAGAAATGCAGAAAATATGGGTTATCTTTAAATCCAAAGAAAACAACGTTTGGTCTCCAAGAAGGCAAACTACTTGGACACATCATATTAGAAGAGGGGATAAAGATAGACCCAAAGAGAATTGATGTTATATTGCAAATCAACCATCCTAGAAACATCAAGGAACTTCAATCTTTCATTGGGAAGATTAATTTCTTGAGAAGGTTCATACCCAATCTCGCTGAACTCCTTAGAAACATAACAAACATGTTGAAGAAGGAACAAGGAGTTAAATGGACCTTAGAAGCAAAGAAATCATTTGAGCTAGTAAAACAAGCATTAACCAAAACACCAGTTCTTATTAGTCCTGATTTTTCAAAAGATTTTTTCATTTTTTCATTTGCATCAGAACACACAGTGGCTGCTGTCCTATTACAGAAGAACTTGAAGGGACAAGAGCAGCCAATTGCATTCTTTAGTAAGGCATTGAGAGATGCACCTCTAAAGTACAACATCATGGAAAAGCAAGCCTTTGCTTTGGTCAAAGCTTTAAAAGACTTCAGAGTTTACATTTTACACTCCCACATAATTGCATTTGTGCCAAATTCAGTTGTGAAAGATATTTTAACCCAAGAGCCAGATGGCAAAAGAGGAAAGTGGATAGCTGTGATACTTGAATATGATTTAGAAATCAAGCCCACTAAGCTCATAAAAGGCCAAGGACTAGCAAGATTAATGGCTGAGTCTAATTTTGAAGCTTTTGATATAAACATGATAAATGCATTAGATGAACAGAAGGAGTTGTCAACTCCCATTATTGAAGATTATTTTCTGTTTTCATCTTGGTATGCTGATATTTCATATGTTTTGCTTAATTTGAATACACCTCCTGGTTTGTCTAAAACAAAGGCAAGATTTTTAAAGTTAAACGATGTTAATCACTGCATTTTGGATAAATGTCTATATTGGAAAAATGCTAGTGGATTATTGCTTAAATGTTTGCCTGAAAATGATGCAGATAAGATTAAGCATGAATTTCATGAAGGAGAATGTGGAGGCCACCTCTATTGGAAGACAACTGCCAATAAAATCCTTAGAGCTGGTTATTATTGGCCCACCCTCTTTCAAGATGTCCATAAGATGATTATTGCCTGTCACAAATGCCAACTCTTTGAAGACAAAAAAAACTGCTTCTCTTACCCTTGCATCCAATCACTGTTGAAGCTCCTTTTCAACAGTGGGGTCTAGACTTCATTGGGGAAATCCATCCAGCCTCATCTGCCCAACATAAATGGATCCTCACTGCAACAGACTTTTTTACCAAATGGATAGAAGCCATCCCTTCCAGGCAAGCCACTGATTCTGCCATCATAAAATTTCTTGAAAATCATATCCTATCTAGATTTGGCTGCCCTAGGAAGATTATCACTGATAATGCTGCTGCATTTGGATCCAAAAAGATGGTTGAATTCTGTCACAAATATCATATTACATTGGGTCATTCTACTGCTTATTACCCTCAAGGTAATGGGCTGGCAGAATCCTCAAATAAGAGTTTGGTAAATATAATCAAGAAGTTGCTGGAGGACAATAAGAAATCATGGCACACAAAGCTAGTACATGCTCTTTGGGCTGATAGATTAACACTCAAGAAATCAATTGGAATGTCACCCTATTAGCTTGTATATGGAGCAAATGCAATTTTTCCAACCAGTATAGGAGTGCCAGTCATAAAGCTGATCCAAGAAATACAGTCTAAGGATAATGATATGACAAGGAGAATAAATCAGACTATACATCTTCAACAAACCAGAGAGGAAGTCTACAACAGAGCGTTACAAAGGCAAGAAAGCATCAAGAAGCTATTTGATAGAAAGACAAAAGCCAGTAATTTCAACATTGGTAACAAAGTTTTAAAGTGGGATTCCAGGAGAGAAGATAAGGGCAAACATGGGAAATTTGATAACTTGTGGATGGGCCCTTATCTCATTCACTCTACTGCTCGTAACAATGCTTATTTCTTGAAGGAAGTCAATGGAACTGAACTCTTTGGAGGTCCTGTCAATGGCAGGATGCTCAAACATTATTTTTCTTGACTGAACCAGTTTGAAGTTTTTTTTTTTTATTCTTTCTCATTATAAATATCACATCCATCATTGCATTCAAAGTTAGAAAAATCAAAAATACAAAAACAATAGAAGATAGAAAAGAGGGCAGTGTAAAAACAAGAAAGGTACAGCCCCATACCAAAAAAGAGAAACAAAGTCTAAAAGTGTGCAAGCTCAAACGCCACTCCTAAGAAACACACTTCTAGTTAGTCATACAGCCTAATCATGACTAATTAGTTTTTCAATTTACTGCTAATAGGTTAGTGAATTAGATCAGCCAAGCAGCATAATCTTGGCTTATCAGTAAGATTGATTAGGATAGAAAAATGAAGGTTCAAACAAGCTCAAAATCTGAACCTATGAATTCAAAAGAAAAATGGCTCTAATCAAATCAAATCTTGAGCCAAAGGTAGAAAACAAACTGGTTCTAATATGCCCAAAACTTGAACCAGGAAAGAAAGAAAGACAGCTCAAAAAAATTCAAAACAGAGCTGAAGAAATAATGAAGGATGTTTTGATTTTCAGATCTTAAGCCTTCACATTTTTGTTTTCATTTTCTGCAAATTTTAGTTTATGTGCAGCTTGTTTTTATGCAATAGACCAACAGCAAGTTAGACTGCTTAATCCTAGCTTGGCTGTTTTTAAATTTCTGTTTTAGAATTTAGAGAATAAAAGCCTGTCAGACAGTTTAATCCTGACAGATTGTAGTTAGGTAGAGAAGCTTATGAACTCAACTGTTTAATCTGAGTTCATGGAGAAATGAGGATAGACTTAGAATAGTTTTATGTTTTCAATAAAAGAATACATTGCTGATGTTTAAAGTCTGCAAGTCCAAATGCACCTTCTGAAGAAAAAATGCTAGGAAGTAGGTGTGTAGGTAGCTGTTTGGGAAAGAATTTTTCTGCTGATGTCTAATGTTCTGCTCATCTTTCAAGCAATTGATCAGAGAAGAAGAAAAGGTTGTCAAGGTACAAAGCCACTGATCTTCATCCAGAGAATGCTTTTCTGAGGTTCTTGACACCTCCAAGGAGCTGCCATCCCAAGTTGGAGCCACTGTTAGCCACTTATAAAATTTGTCATATCAAATGGTGGCTAAAATCTTTTTTAGCCTTCAAGAAACAATTTAAGTCCAAAATTGTGAGTTCTTGAAGTCTTGTGATGATCTTTATCCTTTGAAATAATCCTCACTGCTGTTTCCCTCTTTAACCTAAATAACCTGCTGTTTGCCAAAAGAAAGACTGCTTAAAAGCCCGTTTACCCCTTCATTTTACTCCTCCTTTCACTCATAAAAAAACCCCATTTTCATCCCTTTTTCCTCCATAAAAATCCTCCAAATACCTTCGTTTGGTTTCCAAATCAACCAAAACCCCTTTTAAAACTTTTTATTCCCCTTTACTTGGTTTTAAAATTCCCTCTTTCCTCTACCGGAACCCTCAATTTGCCTCAAAAAACCCTGTTTTTAGGCCTAAAACACCTTTTTTGCATATAAGGTTTCCTAAGCCCCCGAGGGCTTAACTCCTATAACCCCTTTCCTCAAAAGACTTCAATCCCCGCAACTAGGCGCTTAAAGGACTTAAAACCCTTTCCCGAACCCGACTTTCCTTTGTATTCTCATAAAACCTTACTTTCCTTTGTTATTTCATAAACCCGACAGTTCGAATTTGCAACAAATATTGACCATCGATCTAAACCAATCAACGGTCATCGGCTCATTGCATCGCAAGTCCGCATGGGTCCTTCCTTTTCTTCATGTCCTTCAAAAAATTTCCGATGCGATCCCTCAGAGCGAACCTCAGCCGTCGATCATCCTCCTGATCCGACGGTCATTATATCATCGCATCGCAAATTTCCCTTTCTTCTTTCCCTTGTCCTTCTCCAATGCCGATCTCCCCGATTGAATCTTAGCCGTCGAAATCCACAAGAATCGACGGCTAAGATTTCGTCGCACTCCGCCGATTTGCGATCCCCGATTAAATCTTGACCGTCCATTCAGAAAGATCTAATAGCCAGCGCTTAATCGCATCGCGCACGCCCATCGTGTAGCCCTCTGCCATCTCGACCTCCGATTAAATCCCCGCCGTTGATTTCCTCTAATCCAACGGTCCGCATTTCTTCCGCTTTCAAAACCCACCCTTCTCATTTTCCCCCATCGACAGATCTCCGCCATCCATTCCTACAGATCCGACGGTCAAGATCTATCCCGCGCACCTTTCCCCATCACAATCTTTCCACACCATCCGATCTGGCTCCGCCGATCCAACGGCTGTTATCGCGTTTCGCAAAACTTTTGCGACCGAGTGTTAACGCTGGAAAAAGGTCCAAAATGGGTGGTTTTCTGAATCCACGCGTTAGCAGGCGTACAGTATCGCATTTTTTTGGCAAAACCATTTACCCCCGTTTTATTTTGCGAAAAACATTTTGGTTTTCCACCTTACCACCTTTCTCCACTGTGTTGTCGCACAGATTGTCCAGGCACCGTGACAACGGCTCAGATTGGGGGCTATCACCTTTATCCCCAATCTCTCTATTTAAGTTGTCTCCTTGCAAGCTAAGGGAGGTAGACCCTATTAGAAATGAAGAGGAAAAATCGATGAGACACAGCTAAAACACCAAATACTTGATAAAATTAACAGGATTTCACAGATCTAAATTAGATTTCACGTTTAAGACTAGTGCCTTATTGAGTCAAACAAAATCCCGCTATGCAATTATAAACAAGTAAGTGACGATTAACTGCTGCTTATTAAAACACGATTGGTCACAATGATATTTAATTGAAAAGCACCACAACCATGAAGCAATAAGATGAAAATGCCAGAATTTAAGATGTTTCAATTAATTTCACTTCAGCAAATCCCAAAATTTTTGTATAGTAACACTTAGAATAAAATCTTAAAAGCTCATTTGACTATAAAAGACAAATATTTGAGAATTTTTATCATTTTTGTTTTGTTTTATTTTTCATGAAATCAAAACTTAAATTGAAAAATTAAACTCTAAAAACAAAAATTTAAAATACTTTTGGAATTTCATATTTAATAATTTTTTATTATTTTATGATTTTTATTTTCTAATCTAAAACAAGTTAAAAAATCTAAATCTAAATTAAAATACAACTAGAATTAAAACTAAATGAAACTTAAAAAAATTAAAATCTAAAAGCTAAAACTAGACAAAATAAATTTGAAATCTAAATTAAAATTAAATTAAACAAAACTAAGTTAAAACTAAACTTAAACTAAAACTAAAACAAAACTAAACGAAAATGAAATTAAAATTGCAATCTAACTAAAATCTAAATGAATTAACCCTAACACTAAAATTAAAATCTAAAGATAACAATAAAATTTAACAAAATAATTAAAACCAACTATTAAAATCCTAAAGTTAAACTAAACTATAACTAAATCGAAATCTAAAGTTAGATCTAGCCTAAAATAAATTCAATTTGAAACTACAACTAAACTACCTACGCTAACACAACCGAATTAAAATCTAAATCGAAAAATAAATGAAATTTAATGTCTACACTATGAAAAATTCTAAAACGAAATCCTACGACTAATCAAACGCAACCGAACTTCAGAAACTTAACGCGTTTTTTCTTTGTGTGTGTATTGATCGCTTTGTGTTGCAGGTCGACAGGAACAGAGATGGCATGAGGAAAGATGGTCAGGTCAAAGGCAGCAGGAAAGGTACAGCGTGAGGATTGGACGGGTAAAGTCGACAAAAGGAGATGGATGTGAGAGCAGGCTCGTGAAGGCGTGAGGCTGGACGACGGAAGAAAGGAGCAAACCTGGACGAGGTGAAAGAGGACGGCTCTGCAGGGGAAGTTTCGAATCGCAGATCAGTTGGACGGAGTCTTAATGCAAGTCGAGGGTTTGATGGGCAGATAAGTGAAACCGACAGCTAGGAAGAAGAATGATGAGCGGATAGAAGAAATAAACGATGGTGAAGCCGGAGGGCATAGCAGAAAGGAATGGAGAGGCAGGCAGAGGGAATAATGCAGATCGATGGCAGAGGAAGCTTGATGGCGAGAGATGTGAAAAATGGGAGCAGCGCAGGAGCAGAAACAGTATGGGTGCCCAATGCAAATCGAAAAATGTCTGCAGGATGTTGGCTGCGGAGGAAAACGATAAGAAAACCCAGTACATGCTAAAACATTAACCTCAGAGCTTAAAATTTCTTCCATCAAAATCTAATTTCAATGCTCCTTTAATCGTATGATATTCAGAATTTTTCCATAGTAGCAGTTTGAGGCCAGATCTGCCTCAAATCTTTAAAAAAAATTCTGATTTAAACCCACAATATGCAATAAACCAGCCAAATCTGAAAATACACACCAAGAAGCGATTAAACCCTTACAGTCCTAAAAAAATTTACAAATTTACAACTAGTTTACAGATTTAAAACCCTCATGGTCAGATTTGAATTCATTTTGGCACAAATTTCAGAGATTTAAAATGTTTGGGAGAGGCACAAGCCTTAGAAAACCCTGCAAAACCACCAATTTCGTAAGATAGACTTGGAATTCAACAAATAATGAGCTTTTCAGGCTTATGTTTATCGAGAGTCGGCTAGTCCAACCGAAGACTTCCCCATACGCTCAATCTTAAAAATATTTCCTTGCACACTTCGATCTGAACCTTAGATCGATAGAGATTTAAGAAAACAACATGAGACCCTTAGAAAAATCAGAATGTTATTTTATAAACCCAGAAAACTGCACAAGATACCTGTATGCAGATTAATCCATGAAGGCCATCACCCATAAAATGCAAGAAACAAAGTAGCAGAGTTTAGAGACAATTCACCACATAGATCCGAGAAGGAACATCAAAATTTGTAACCCCAAAGTCTTTATGCTTTATTCCTCAAAAAATTTACAAGAGCTTCTAAGAACAAGTGCACCATCCTCAGATCGGATGATCCAAGACTGACAAAGACCTCTAAATTTATAGGACAAAATCTCCAACGGCTAGTTTGGGTGATCCTTGTCAAAATAATCTCAACCGTCCAAAAGATTTAATCATCTTTTAATCAGGAGCGCTGAAATTAAAATTTTAGGGAAAAAAACGAATTTATCATTTAATTCAATTTTAATTAACTCAAAAATATTATTTTTCAGTTAATTACCCCAAAATTTTGACTTTGACTTAACCACCAAGGCTCAAAGATCCAAAATTTCTTAAAATTCTCAATATTGCCTTGGCCTGGGGCTTTCAAAATCATTTTCCAAGGACCCACAAATTTTGCCTTTAAAGATTTAATCCTAACTTAGGACCCTAAATTAATTAAATTTCTGGTTTAAGATTTTTTAAATTAATTGACCAGAAAATTTAATTAATTGACTAAAAGGGGATTATAATTATTTTTCCAACCCTCTTTTACATGAGAAAATACATTTACATACATGAAGGGGGAATACCCATTCGTATAGACCCTCAAATAAATACTCAATTCTACGACTCAAAATATGATCTAGTAGACCAAGTAGCTCAAACTACTTTTACAAGGACTCGATAGAAACACTAGGACTCACTTAGTATGCTGATGATAAAATCGACCCTAGCTTTGGGGTGAGGCTGGAGGGAAAAACTCTGCCGATCACTTTCGTGAATCAGTGAGACAAAAAACCTCCTAGATTAGAGATCATCAACAACATACTAGGCTTACCTAGGTTGTTACATACATTGACGGTCTTACTTAGATCATTTACGTCATTACATGCAGAATGGGTTTACATCATTTATAAAAATTGTCGACTGATGATGGAATCTGAATGGCGCGACCACGTCGAACATGACGAATCCCATATGAAAAAATGGGGGTGTACTACTATGGGGTAGTTGACAAAGTGTGGTCAACATCTGGCTCTACTTGGGGACACGTTGCTTCATTGAAGGAATGTGAGAATCCAGAATCTGCATCCAAGCAACACACAAGATTACATCATCATATAACATTAAGCTCATGAAAAATAGAAGCTCTTCTTTTATTTATTATTCTACTTAACATGAAAAGTAAATCTACTCTAACTGCAAAATGAAATGTTGAAATAACAAGGTGTAAGGTTAGAGATACAATACAAAGGATGCCCTGTGGCATCAAATGTGCTCAATATAGTGCATGCTGAGCATTTGCCTGCTTTCAGGCAATTCTGTGGGCTGCTTTTCAGATGTGCCATGTCCAATCTTGCTAATTGTAGGACTCTGTCTTATCCGAATGTCAAGCTGCTCTCGACCATCAGACGAATCAGACCACTTACTTCTTCTTTTTTGCTTCTTTCTCTTCTTCTGAGTGGGTTGTGATGTCAGCAATGAGACCACTGTAGATTTCTTGTCCTCATCTTGAAGATGTTTGTACAAAATATCTGAAGAACCTAGAGCGTGACCAATATTATTCTGGATATACTCTGTCAAAGGTGACACATAAGCTTGGTCTTTCTCAACGTCCTTTGCAGCCATAGTTAATTCTTCCTTAATGGGCAAAGTGACCTCCGTGTGATGAGATGGAAATTGCTTCAGCAGACAAGAAGTCTTATGATCTGTTGATGAACCTTCATAATCAAATTTCGGCTGAAAATGTAATTTTTCCATTTTTTCCAACCTTTTCTGTATGGAACTCATCTCCCTGGCATGGCTTAGTATTAATTTTGCTTGATTTGCTTCCATATTTTTTATTTCCAACAAGTGATTTTCCTTCATGGTAGTCATTTCTTGGGTGTGTCTTGCTTCCATTGCAATCATATGATTTTGTATAATGGTCATCTGATTAGAATGATTAACTTCCATTATCTTTAACCTGTTTTCCATGACATTTATTTCCTTTGTATGACTTGCTTCCATGGAATTTATCCTATTTTGAAGATTGATTTGGTTAGCTTCCATGTTTTGAATCATTTGCGTATGATTGGGTTGCACATCCTTAATCATCTGAGCTGGTTCCTTAACATGACTTTCATGATCTTCTCTATGTCTATGATAGTCCTTACCAACAACATTAATTTGATGGCTCGACCCTGCCATTCTACTATCTATGATTCTTTTGACAACATGGCAAGTAACCTCTTCATGAAGAGCATTACAGGCTCTACAATAAGGCAGAGCTTCATCCACAAGATTTGCAAACTCAAGTTGATTTGTTGGTCTCTGCTCATTAGACAGGCCTCCGTCCTACAAAGCATTATTATTTCTAGGTTGGGAATTTTGCGTTTGAGCCCTTTCCATTTGGACAAACCTAGCCTGTAAGACACTTATTTCCTTAGCATGTTCAGAGATCAATTTCACTTGATTAAGCTCCATGCTTTCAAGCTTTTGCATTAACCTTTTCATAGGGTCATCATCATCTTCTAGAGGTTCTTTTAACTTAGATGCAGCCCTATCAAAACCAGGAATTTCAGACTTCCCAGATGCCCTTTTATCTTTTTCAAGCTCTTTAGCTAAAGATTGACAAGCCTTATAATTTGCAGTTTTAGCCTGCCTTAACTCATATGAAGTATCAGAATCAAAACCATCAATGTAAAAATTCAGAAGAGATCCATCAGGAGGTTTACGAGTTTGAGATATTTCTCTAAGGATACCATTAAATCTCCTGTTAAATTCTTCAGTCGTTTCATTTTCTTTCTTTTTTATGGCACTGATTTCCCTTACCAAATGCCTATCCTCCCTTTTATCACCATACCTTTCCTTAAAGGCAGCTACAATTGATTCAAAAGTATCGAATGAATTATCAAGTTTTTCCATAAACCATTCAGCAACATCCTCGCCAAAAGTAAGAACAAAAGTTTTCATCTTTACATCATCGAAATTATTATTTGCAATTGCAAATCTATTCCACCAGTTAGTGAAATCAAACAAATGAGATTTGACACTAACTGCTTCATTTCCTTGAAAAGATGGTAATTTATCCATTTGAGGGACATCATGGGGATAACCCTGAATATTAGCAAAATTACACGAGGCAAAAACATCCATGATATCGTTTTTAGGATTTTAGAAATAGATCCGTGTTCAAGAATAGTCAAAAGGTCCTCAAGAAGCGAACTTCTTAGTAGGAACTCTTGTAAGAAATGAAAGAATTGGAGTCGCCACTTGAACATGAAACTAAATCTAAAACAAAAGAAATAATCGAGAAATAGCAGATGGATATCAGGGGGGGATTCTTGTCTGGGAGTAAAAAGAAGAATAAGTGGAGTCGCCAATCAAACAAGAAGCCAACCAAAATGTCCAGGTGCTAAAGATGAAATGGTTAGTGAGATGATGAAAGATAAGATGATGAAGAGATGAAAAAACGCCAGAAAATGTGATCCTTCGTGACAGGCTAATGAATGGCGATGAAAGATTAGAAGATTACAAAATGTCGTTAAGACCAAGGACAGAAAAACTCTATCCCCGGCAACGGCGCCAAAAAATGTTGTCGCACAGATTGTCTAGGCACCGCGACAACAACTCAGATTGGGGGTTGTCACCTTTATCTCCAATCTCTCTATTTAAGCTGTCTCCTTGCAAGCAAAGGGAGGTAGACCCTATTAGAAATGAAGAGGAAAAATCGAGGAGACACAGCTAAAACACCAAATACTTGATAAAATTATCAGGATTTCACAGATCTAAATTAGATTTCACGTTTAAGACCAGTGCCTTATTGAGTCAAACAAAATCCCGCTATGCAATTATAAACAAGTAAGTGATGATTAACTGCAGCTTATTAAAACATGATTGGTCACAATGATATTTAATTGAAAAGCACCACAACCATGAAGCAATAAGATGAAAATGCCAGAATTTAAGATGTTTCAATTAATTTCACTTCAGCGAATCCCAAAATTTTTGTATAGTCACACTTAGGATAAAATCTTAAAAGCTCATTTGACTATAAAAGAGAAATTTTTGAGAATTTTTATAATTTTTTTTTATAATTTTTGTTTTGTTTTATTTTTCATGAAATCAAAACTTAAATTGAAAAATTAAACTCTAAAAACAAAAATTTAAAATACTTTTGGAATTTCATATTTTTTATTTTTTTATTTTTTTATTATTTTTATTTTTTAATCTAAAACAAGTTAAAAATCTAAATCTAAATTAAAATACAACTAGAATTAAAACTAAATGAAACTTAAAAAAAATTAAAATCTAAAAGCTAAAACTAGACAAAACAAATTTGAAATCTAAATTAAACAAAACTAAGTTAAAACTTAAAACTAAACTTAAACTAAAACAAAAACAAAACTAAACGAAAATGAAATTAAAATTGCAATCTAACTAAAATCTAAATGAATTAACGCTAACACTAAAATTAAAATCTAAAGATAACAATAAAATTTAACAAAATAATTAAAACCAACTATTAAAATCCTAAAGTTAAACTAAACTATAACTAAATCGAAATCTAAAGTTAGATCTAGCCTAAAATAAATTCAATTTGAAACTACAACTAAACTACCTACGCTAACACAACCGAATTAAAATCTAAATCGAAAAATAAATGAAATTTAAAGTCTACACTATGAAAAATTCTAAAACGAAATCCTACGACTAATCAAACGCAACCAAACTTCGTAAACTTAACGCATTTTTTCTTTGTGTGTGTATTGATCGCTTTGTGTTGCAGGTCGACGGGAACAGAGATGGTGTGAGGAACGATGGTCAGGTCGAAGGCAGCAGGAAAGGTATAGTGTGAGGATTGGACGGGTAAAGTCGACAGAAGGAGATGGATGTGAGAGCAGGCTCGTGAAGGCATGAGGTTGGATGACGGAAGAAAGGAGCAAACCTGGACGAGGTGAAAGAGGACGGCTCTGCAGGGGAAGTTTCGAATTGCAGGTCAGTTGGACGGAGTCTTAATGCAAGTCGAGGGTTTGATGGGCAGATAAGTGAAACTGACAGCTAGGAAGAAGACTGATGAGCGGATAGAAGAAATAAACGATGGTGAAGTCGGAGGGCATAGAAGAAAGGAATGGACAGGCAGGCAGAGGGATTAATGCAGATCGATGGCAAAGGAAGCTGGATGGCGAGAGATGTGAAAAATGGGAGCAGCGCAGGAGCAGAAACAGTATGGGTGCCCAATGCAAATCGAAAAATGTCTGCAGGATGCTGGCTGCGGAGGAAAACGATAAGAAAACCCAGTACATGCTAATACGTTAACCTCAGAGCTTAAAATTTCTTCCGTCAAAATCTGATTTAAATGCTCCTTTAATCATATGATATTCAGATTTTGCCCACAGTAGCAGTTTGAGGCCAGATCTGGCCCTTGGAGGTTGGATCTGCCTCAAATATTTAAAAAAATTTCTGATTTAAACCCACAATCTGCAATAAACCAGCCAAATCTGAAAATACACACCAAGAAGCGATTAAACCCTTACAGTCCTAAAAAAATTTACAAATTTACAACTAGTTTACAGATTTAAAACCCTCATGGTCAGATTTGAATTCATTTTGGCACAACTTTCAGAGATTTAAAATGTTTGGGAGAGGCACAAGCCTTAGAAAACCCTGCAAAACCACCAATTTCGTAAGATAGACTTGGAATTCAACAAATAATGAGCTTTTTAGACTTATGTTTATTAAGAGTCAGCTGGTCCAACCGAAGACTTCCCCAGACGCTCAATCTTAAAAATATTTCCCTGCACACTTAGATCTGAACTTTAGATCGATAGAGATTTAAGAAAACAACATGAGACCCTTAGAAAAATCAGAATGTTATTTTATAAACCCAGAAAACTGCACAAGATACCTGTATGCAGATTAATCCATGAAGGTCATCAACCATAAAATGCAAGAAACAAAGTAGCAGAGTTTAGAGACAATTCACCACATAGATCCGAGAAGGAACATCAAAATTTGTAACCCCAAAGTCTTTATGCTTTATTCCTCAAAAAATTTACAAGAGCTTCTAAGAACAAGTGCACCATCCTCAGATCGGATGATCCAAGACTGACAAAGACCTCTAAATTTATAGGACAAAATCTCCAACGGCTAGTTTGGGTGATCCTTGTCAAAATAATCTCAACGGTCCAAAATATTTAATCATCTTTTAATCAGGAGCATTGAAATTAAAATTTTAGGGAAAAAACGAATTTATCATTTAATTCAATTTTAATTAACTCAAAAATATTATTTTTCAGTTAATTACCCCAAAATTTTGACTTTGACTTAACCACCAAGGCTCAAAGGTCCAAAATTTCTTAAAATTCTCAATATTGCCTTGGCCTAGGGCTTTCAAAATCATTTTCCAAGGACCCACAAATTTTGCCTTTAAAGATTTAATCCTAACTTAGGACCCTAAATTAATTAAATTTCTGGTTTAAGATTTTTTAAATTAATTGACCAGAAAATTTAATTAATTGACTGAGAGGGGATTATAATTATTTTTCCAACCCTCTTTTACATGAGATAATACTTTTACATATAGACCCTCAAATAAATACCCAATTCTGCGACTCAAAATATGATCTAGTAGACCAAGTAGCTCAAACTACTTTTAAAAGGACTCGATAGAAACACTAGGACTCGCTTAGTATGCTGATGATAAAATCCACCCTAGCTTTGGGGTGAGGCTGGAGGGAAAAACTCTGTCGATCACTTTCGTGAATCAGTGAGACAAAAAACCTCCTAGGATAGAGATCATCAACAACATACTAGGCTTACCTAGGTTGTTACATACATTGACGGTCTTACTTAGATCATTTACATCATTACATGCAGAATGAGTTTACATCATTTATAAAAATTGTCGACTGATGATGGAATCTGAATGGCGTGACCACGTCGAACATGACGAATCCCATTTGAAAAAATGGGGGTGTACTGCTATGGGGTAATTGACAAAGTGTAATATTCCTAATTGGCACCGCTAATTGGAATATTTGATTTTTGTATAGTTTTGCCGACTATAGTTAATTAATAAATAAAAGTGAGAAAAGGGGTCTAACTCACTTAAATAAAATAAAGTGTTTCCCTAGTAGAGGCAACGTTGTAACTTAAGGGGGAGCCTTGGGGGTCCACACCACACATGAGAGGAGGCTCACGTAGCCTCTAGAAGCAACTTCGCAGGCATAGGAGGAGCTTATGGAGAGAGGGGACGCAGTTAGGGTTTTGAGGGGAGCTAGCACTATAAAAGGTGGGAGTTTCACCTCATTTGGCATTATTGATATTGTTGATGATATTGAGCTAGACTTCTGTCTACTTGAGCACGCTGGCTGTTTAGTCGGTCTGCAGCACTATTTAGTGCGACTGAGTGTCTCGGGTCGGAGATCTCACCCTTGGCCCCGGGGGACTTCGACTGCCTGCTCGGGCAAGGTTTTTCTTCAGTCTTTAGCAGGAGATTTGCAGGTGTTTTGTTTGGGAGTTTTGCTGAGGAGCTGAGCTTCATTGGGTGACTGCGCAGTCCTTGGAGGGAGGACGCAGTTTGGGTTGGAGCTGTTCAGTGGTAGAGATTTCTGCAGGAGATTCAGGCCTCTTCCGGTGTGGAGGTTCAGCGTTTATCATTTGGTGAGTTTCCTGAGGAGTTGTGGCCCCATTTCAGTCTATTTCAGTTGGTGTCTGCGCTGGTCCTGGAGGGACAGCGTTTTTCTAGGAGGAGGGTTTTTGGGGTGATTTTCGGAGGTGGTCCATTTTGTATATGGTTTCTGGGTTTTGTCTGGGGTGGCGAGTTCAGGTGGTCTGCTGATTTTCAGCTCATTCCGGCAAGGGGATCAGTCAGTTCCGCTCATTGCAAAGAAGAAAGATTCATTTGTAGATTTCTCTGTACCGTCGACGCAAATTTCTATAGCAAAATGCATTTCCTATTCTGAGAGGGTTCTTCACTTGCCTTGTGCAAGGATAGGTGCACTTATTCTGATTATCTATTGTACCCATATATATATGTTCTCAGATTAATAAAATGGCTTACCGTTCTGGTATTTTTATGTGTACTTGCTCTATATTCTAGTTCCGGCATTTTTCCTATATAGTTGCATGCTTGTATTGCTGTGTATTGCTGTCTATTTCCCTTTCGGGATATTACTCAAAGCATAGTTCTGGCTCAGCCTGTGGAGCTGGCTATCTATGGCAAATATGAGGATCACAATGCCTACATTCTTACCTGAAGTACCGAGGCAACATGGTCGTATACCTCTTGAAGATTATTTCAGAGAATGGAAGTCCTTGGGGGAAGACTTAAAAGCAATTTTGCCCTTCAAAGATTATTGTCAGCTCAGAGAGGATGGAGTTTCTAGCATACAGAGTTCAGATTTGCAGCGCACAGTGGGCAGATTCCATCTACTGACATTTGACGGATCATCCAAGCGCTCAGAGGAAGCTTGGGTGGAGAAGTTGGACATCTATTTCCAGCTTAATCAGATGTCGCAGTCAGAGGCCATTAAGGTGGCAACATTGCACTTGGAGGATGAGGGCACACAGGATTGCAGGGAGTCTGAGGGTACACCTAGTGTGACACAGGATTCACCCTCATTGGAGACCTCCTTGGCCGTGTCGGTTGATGTGGTAGTGGAGAAGGTAGAGCCTACCCCAGTAGAGCCATCCATTGAGGTGATGACCGGAGTCGCATCCGAGTCTTCGGGTGGTAGCAGCACACAAATGGGTGAGGTGTTAGGAGATGTATCCACCTTCGATGAGGCACTAGGAGATAGAGAGGCATTGGATGATGGTCGTAGACAGCAGTATCATCAGGTTCGGGCAAACCTTCGAGTTTTGAAAGGGAAGGCCACATCAGTTCGGGAGGGCATTTTGTTGCAGGACATGGAGCTAGAGGGCATGAGAGTGGCTTGTGCCGAGTCAACTACCAAGTTGGCCCGCATTGGGGAACGACTGGATTCCCTGATGGTACAACCAGGGGGCACATTGCAGCGTCAGATCATTCCCCTTCAGGCATGCATGGACGGGACTAGCAGCATTGTTGGGTCACCTCTTCCCATTGGAGAGAGTGAGACAGAGCCACCTAGTCAGATCTCATATGTTGACTTGGATAGCGGTATGAGGCGATCAGAGTTGCACGGGGTACAGCATCCACATGTTGAGGTTGGATGGCGAGAGATTTTGAGTTGGTACTCGGTGGAGCGGGGTATGGAGATAGTGATGGATCTGAGTGTAGCTCAGCAGTTTTTTCTATGCATGGGGAATACAGGAACCCCAGATTGGCATTGGGATCCAGGTGGGATCACCTATCGTTTCCCAGGCAGGTCGGCTGACTATGTCTTGGAGAGTACAGTTGGCCTAGTAGTAGAGCATGTGCAGTTTCGGTCAGCTCCAGTGGCCAACCAGTTTATGGGTAGACTCCCTAGGTTGTCTTGGCATGACACCCATACACGGGATCACGGGGTGGTCAGCACACCTTGGCAGGAGCTTGTCGGAGGCGGTGGCATTGGCAGGCCACCAGATGGCACCTTGGATGGGGCCAGGGATTCTTCACCTTTGTGTGGGGCACAAAGGACGCAGCAGAGCCGAGCAGTGGTGGTAACACTACTGACACACAGGGAGATTCACTTCTCGGACCCCTTGAGGAGGATTTGGAGTGATGATCCTTTCGTCGACAGGTATAGTGATACGACGGTGGAGACGATGTTACCGATTGGTGGTAGTCCGACATGTAGAGGCACAGCTCTAGGTCATCACATCTAGGGATGTGTGGGAGCCTCTAGCATTGAGCGGTGGATTGCCGGTGGACATGGAGTAGCATGGTGGTGTACCATAGTGTGTGGGACTGCATTGTGGAGTAGGAATATCCTACATCACATTGAGAGCATGCGGAGAGTGGCCGATGCCTGGACACAGTCAGGGCACGAGATGGTACAGGGTGCTACAGCAGTAGCACATGGTATCCAGCAGTATACCGAGGTATGCCTCAGTGTGCAGTGGCATGTTGAGGAGTATATGGATGATCAGTGGTATGCGAGGGCATACGGTGCTGCACAGCAGGGTCTTAGAGCATTGCTTCCAGAGAGACTCATGGACAGGGACACTAGGCTTACCTTTGGGGGTATTTCACACAAGATCGATGAGGAGACAGAGGAGCGATACTTGATGGTATCTGTGGGGACTCACACATCCGACACTCTTCTACATCACTCGTGGGCACAACTGATTTTGTTGTTGTCCTTTGGCACTTTGGGCATGAGCAGCAGGGTCCGTGAGGCACACCCACGACATTTGGATGGCCCTCAGCACACTAGGCGAGAGACTTCTCAGCAGTGGCACTGGGTCAGTACGCTAGTTGACAGCCACAGTTTAGGGGATGAGATGATCCTCTGCAGTGGTGGCACATTAGTCATTGCTGAGCCTATGCTTGGGGAGCAGGTCATGAGGGAGACATGCATCATTTTTCCCTCGGGGCATGTTGAGATCATGCATGAGCAGAGGATATTGGGTTCAGCAGAGGTAGCATCCCAGCATGCGTCTGGACTCCAGACATTGTATCGACACTTCATCGAGAGGGTGGATGGCATATTCAATGCAGATGAGGTGGCAGAGGTAGAACAAGAGGGCATTCCTTCTGTATGCCAGGGTGAGGACTCTCTTTCATATGAGTCCATAGGATCAGTTGAGGTTGCTTCTGTGGAGCAAGAGCAGTCATGCAGGTATGATGACAGTAGATTGCAGCCGTATTACAGTGTGCAAGGTGAGCAGTCAGGGGACTGTATAGGAGATACTCTGGGTGATGAGTCACTTGCGACGCTTCAGCTAGAGCAGCACATGAGGGAGCCTGAGTCAGCAGAGGAGGATACTATGGACATCAGGCATGACATTCCCTTGGATGAGGTCCAAATGGGTGCCCACATTGAGCCTATGATGGATATGTGGCTAGCATTGGGGTCATCCTTTGAGGTGGAGCAGTCAGATGCACAGACACCGAGTACCGTGACAGCAGCTACAGATCCATATCCTCTGGAGATGTTGGAGGTAGATGTGATAGTTTGGCAGTGGGAGATGATTACGGGTTGGCGGCAACCTTCCAGGCATGTTCCACATGCAGTTGCTGTTGCTACATCAGATGCTTCCTCCAAGATGGACTGGCGGGAGATCATGAGTTGGTACCCTCTTGATGGTACGGTATTCTTCGTAGGGAGCACAGTGGAGCAGGGGCCCTTGGACATAGTAGATGTTATAGATCCCAGTCGGCAGGAGGGCACCAGTTATCGTTACTTCAGGACTCCTTCCCAATTTCAGGAGAACAGGATCAGCATGGGATTGAGTCATGACTTGGATTGGAGAGAGGTGATGAGTTGGTATGCAGTCGGAGGGGTAGCATATGTAGCTACAGGTACAACGCAGCAGGAGCCCAGGAGCATTCATGCTTATTGGTGGTCTTCACCTCTTAGAGCATCAGTCATAGCCAGAGGCAGTGCACAGTCCAAGCCGTGGGACTCGGGCGATTATTGGCCATGGTGGCGATGGGATCCGGGGGGATTATTGGTTGACTGGTACTGTGAGAGGCCAGTTTGGGATCATGGCATTGAGATATCCCTTCGTATCAGGGTGATGCAGGAGACAGAGAGGTTTCAGTGGGACCCAGGCACATTTTGCAGTATCGGTGGGGAGCATCAGCTAGAGAGTAGGCTTGTGCAAGCATTGCTTGAGGACAAGCAATTTTTGCCGGATGAGGATGCCACTTGGGAGAGCGACCAGATTTTACAGCATCCATCACTTCAGTTGCTTGAGGACAAGCAACGTTTTGCCGGGGGAGACTGTAATATTCCTAATTAGCACCGCTAATTGGAATATTTGATTTTGTATAGTTTCTGGCTATAGTTAATTAATAAATAAAAGTGAGAAAAGGGGTCTAACTCACTTAAATAAAATAAAGTGTTTCCTAGTGAAAACAACGATTGCTTAGCAGAGGGGAGCTTGGAGGTCCACACCACACATGAGAGGAGGCTCACGTAGCCTCCTAGAAACATTCTTGTGAGCATAGGAGGAGCTTATGGAGAGAGGACGCGATTAGGGTTTGAGGGTATTTAGCACTATAATTGATTTTCACCTCATTTAGAATTATTGATATTGTTGATGATATTGAGCTAGACTTCTGTCTACTTGAGCACGCTGGCTGTTTAGCCGGTCTGCAGCACTGTTTAGTGCGACTGAGTGTCTCCGGTCGGAGATCTCACCCTTGGCCCCGGGGGACTTCGAGTGCCCGCTCGGGCAAGGTTTTTCTTCAGTCTTTAGCAAGAGATTTGCAGGTGTTTTGTTTGGGAGTTTTGCTGAGGAGCTGAGCTTCATTGGGTGATTGCGCAGTCCTTGGAGGGAGGACGCAGTTTGAGTTGGAGCTATTCAGTGGTAGAGATTTCTGCAGGAGATTCAGGCCTATTCCGGTGTGGAGGTTCAACATTTATCATTTGGTGAGTTTCCTGAGGAGTTGTGGCCCCATTTCAGTCTATTTCAGTTGGTGTTTGCGCTGGTCCTGGAGGGACAGCGTTTTTCTAGGAGGAGGGGGTTACGGGGTGATTTTGAGGTGGTCCATTTTGTATATGGTTTTACGGGTTTTATGCAGGGTGGTGAGTTCGGGTGGTCTGATTTTCAGCTCATTCCGGTGAGGGGATCAGCCCCTAGTTCCAGTTCATTGCAGCAGCAGCATTCTACGGCAGATTTCTCCAGCAGCTAGGACACAGTCTCTATTGCAGCCATTTCCTATTCTGAGAGGGTTCTTCACTTGCGTTGTGCAAGGATAGGTGCACTTATTCTGATTATCTATTGTACCCATATATGTATTCTCAGATTAATAAAATGGCTTAGCATTTCCGGCATTTTTATGTGTATTTTCTTTATGTTCTATTTTCGGCATTTCCTATATTGTCGTATGCTTGTATTGCTGTCTATTTCCCTTTCGGGATATTACAGTGGTATCAAAGCATAGTTCTGGCTCAGCCTATGGAGCGGGCTATCTATGGCAAATATGAGGATCACAATGCCTACATTCTTACCTGAAGTACCGAGGCAACATGGTCGTATACCTCTTGAAGATTATTTCAGAGAATGGAAGTCCATGGGAGAAGACTTAAAAGCAATTTTGCCCTTCAAAGATTATTGTCAGCTCAGAGAGGATGGAGTTTCTAGCATACAGAGTTCAGATTTGCAGCGCACAGTGGGCAGATTTCATCTACCGACATTTGACGGATCATCCAGGCGCTCAAAGGAAGCTTGGGTGGAGAAGTTGGACATCTATTTCCGAGCAATCGGATGTCGCGATCGGAGGCCATTAAGGTGGCAACATTGCACTTGGAGGATGAGGGCACACAGGATTGCAGGGAGTTTGAGGTTACACCTAGTGTGACACAGGATTCACCCTCATCGGAGACCTCCTTGGCCATGTCGGTTGATGTGGAAGTGGAGAAGGTAGAGCCTACCTCAGTAGAGCCATCCATTGAGGTGATGACCGGAGTCGTGTCCGAATCTTCAGGTGGTAGCAGCACATGATAGATGGGTGAGGCGTTAGGAGATATATCCACCTTCGATGAGGCACTAGCAGGTACAGAGGTATTGGATGATGGTCGCAGACAGCGGTATCATCGGCTTCGGACGGACCTTCGAGTTTTGAGAAGGGAAGGCCACGTCAGTACGGGAGGCCATTTTGTTGCAGGACCAGGAGCTGGAGGATATGAGAGTGACTTGTGCCAAGTCGGCGGCCAAGTTGGTCCGCATTGGGGAACGACTGGATTCACGATGGTACAACCGGGGAGCACATTGGAGCGTCGGATGTTCCCGCCGAGGGCATGCATGGATGGGACTAGCGACATTGTTGGGTCACCTCTTCCCATTGGAGAAAGTGAGACGAGCACCTAGTCAGATCTCATATGTTGACTTGGATAGCGGTATGAGGCGATCAGAGTTGCACGGGGTACAGCATCCACATGTTGAGGTTGGATGGCGAGAGATTTGGAGCTGGTACTCGGTGGAGCGGGGTATGGAGACAGTGATGGATCTGAGTGTAGCTCAGCATTTTTTTCTATGCATGGGGAATACAGGAACCCCAGATTGGCATTGGGATCCAGGTGGGATCACCTATCGTTTCCCAGGCAAGTCGGTTGACTATGTCTTTGAGAGTACAGTTGGCCTAGTAGTAGAGCATGTGCAGTTTCGGTCAGCTCTAGTGGCCAACCAATTTATGGGCAGATTCCCTAGGTTGTCTTGGCATGACATTCATACACGGGATCACGGGGTGGACAGCACACCTTGGCAGGAGCTTGTCGGAGGAGGTGGCATTGGCAGGCCACCAGATGGCACCTTGTATGGGGCCCAGGATTCTTCACCCTTGTGTGGGTCACAGAGGACGCAGCGGAGCCGAGCAGTGGTGGTAACACTACTGACACACAGGGAGATTCACTTCTCGGACCCCTTGAGGAGGATTTGGAGTGATGATACTTTCGTCGGCAGGTATATGATACGACGGTGGGCAGTGTTCTGGGTTTTTGGTCGTCCAGGCATGTAGATGTTAGAGGCACGGCTCTAGGTCATGTCAGGATGTGTGGGAGCCTCTAGCATTGAGCGTTGGATTCTTGCGTGGACATGGAGTAACATGGTGGTGTACCATGGTGTGTGGGACTGATTGTGGAGTAGGAGTATCACCATACGTGAGAGCATGCGGAGAGTGGCCAGGTGCGGACACGATCCGAGGCACGAGATGGTACGGTGCTACGAGCGGTAGCATGGTATCTGACGATATGCAGGGTATACCTCGATGTGCGATGTGAGTTGAGGTACATGGATGATCAGTGGTATGCGAGGGCATACGGTGCTGCACAACAGGGTTTTAGAGTGTTGCATCCAGGGAGACTCACAGATATGGACACTAGGAATACCTTTGGGAGTAGTTCACCCAGGATCGACGAGGAGACATATGAGCGATACTTGATGGTATCAGTGGGGACTCACGTATCCGACCCTCTTGTACATCACTCATGGGCACAGCCGATTTTTTTGTTGTCTTTTGGCACTTTGGACATGAGCAGCGGGGTAAGCGAGGCACACCCAAGATATTTGGATGGCACTCAGCACACTAGGCGAGAGACCTCTCAGCAGTGGCACTGGGTTGTTTTGATAGTTGATAGCTACAGGTCGAGGGATGAGATGATCCTCTACAGGGGTGGCACATCGGTCATCGCTAAGCCTACACCCGGGGAGCGAGTCATGAGGGAGACATGCATCATTCTTCCCTCAGGGCATGTTGAGATCATGCATGAGCAGAGGATATTGGGTTCAGCAGAGGTAGCAACCCAGCATGCGTCTGGACTCCAGCCATTGTATCGACACTTCATCAAGAGGGTGGATGGCATATTCAATACAAATGAGGTAGCGGAGGTAGAGCAGGGGAGGCATTCATACATGCCGAGTGAGACTCTCTTTCATATGGAGTCCATAGGTTCGGTTGGCGTTGCTTACGTGGAGCAAGAGCAGTCCATGCGGGTATGATAATGATGAATTGTAGGCGCGATACAGTGTGCGGGAGTGGCGATCGGGGGTAGCCATAGGAGATACTACGGGTGATGAGTCCTTGTGGCGCTTCGGCTAAGAAGCGACACATGTGAGGAGGAGGATACTATGGTGTAATATTCCTAATTAGCACCGCTAATTGGAATATTTGATTTTTGTATAGTTTTGCTAACTATAGTTTATTAATAAATAAAAGTGAGAAAAGGGGTCTAACTCACTTAAATAAAATAAAGTGTTTCCCTAGTAGATGCAACGTTGTAACTTAAGGGGGGAGCCAAGGGGGGCCACACACCACGTGGAGGAGCCAATGAGAGAGAGGACGTTGGTTTTGGAGGGAAACCAATGCTATAAAAGGGGGAGGAGCCTCCTCATTTGAGCATTATTGATATTGAGCTAGACTTCTGTCTACTTGAGCACGCTCGCTGTTTAGTCGGTCTGCAACACTGTTTAGTGCGACCGAGTGTCTCCGGTCGGAGATCTCACCCTTGGCCCCGGGGGACTTCGAGTGCTTGCTCGGGCAAGGTTTTTCTTCAGTCTTTAGCAGGAGATTTGCAGGTGTTTTGTTGGGAGTTTTGCTGAGAAGCTGAGCTTCATTGGGTGACTGCGCAGTCCTTGGAGGGAGGACGCAGTTTGAGTTGGAGCTGTTCAATGGTGGAGATTTATGCAGGAGATTCAGGCCTATTCCGGTGTGGAGGTTTAGCGTTTATCAGTGGGAGATTTTCCTGAGGTGTTGTGGCCCCATTTCAGTCTATTTTAGTTGGTGTCTGTGCAGTTCTTGGAGGGACAACGTTTTTTTAGGAGGAGGGTTTCTGGGGGTGATTTTCGGAGGTGGTCCGTTTTGTATATGGTTTCTGGGTTTTGTCCGGGGTGGTGAGTTCAGGTGGTCTGCCGATTTTCAGCTCATTCCGGCAAGGGGATCAGCCCCTAGATCCAGTTCATTCCAGCAGCAGCAGTTTATGGCAGTTTTTTCCAGCAGCTGGGATGCAGTTTCTTGCAGCAGCCATTTCCTGTTTTTCTGAGAGGGTTCTTCACTTGCCTTGAGCAACGATAGGTGCATTTATTTTGATTATCCATTGTATCTCATTATATTCTCAGATTAATAAAATGGCTTAGCATTTCCGGCATTTTTATGTGTATTTGCTTTATGTTCTATTTTCGGCATTTCCTATATTGTCGTATGCTTGTATTGCTGTCTATTTCCCGTTGGGGATATTACATATGGACATCAGGCATGACATTCCCTTGGATGAGGTCTAGATGGGTGCCCACATTAAGCCTATGATGGATATGTGGCTAGCATTGGGGTCATCCTTTGAGGTGGAGCAGTCAGATGCACAGACACCGAGTACCGTGACAGCAGCTACAGATCCATATCCTCTGGAGATGTTGGAGGTAGATGTGACAGTTTGGCAGTGGGAGATGATTACGGGTTGGCGACAACCTTCCAGGCATGTTCCACATGCAGTTGTTGTTGCTACATCAGATGCTTCCTCCAAGATGGACTGGCGGGAGATCATGAGTTGGTACCCTCTTGATGGTACGGTATTCTTCGTAGGGAGCACAATGGAGCAGGGGCCCTTGGACATAGTAGATGTTACAGATCCCAGTCGGCAGGAGGGCACCAGTTGTCGTTACTTCAGGACTCCTTCCCAATTTCAGGAGAGCAAGATCAGCATGGGATTGAGTCATGACTTGGATTAGAGAGAGGTGATGAGTTGGTATGCAGTTGGAGGGGTAGCGTATGTAGCTACAGGTACAACGCAGCAGGAGCCCAGGAGCATTGATGCTTATTGGTGGTCTTCACCTCTTAGAGCATTAGTCATAGCCAGAGGCAGTGCACAGTCCGAGCCGTGGGACTTGGGCGATTATTGGCCATGGTGGCGATGGGATCCGGGGGGGTTATTGGTTGACTGGTACTGTGAGAGGTCACTTTGGGATCCTGGCATTGAGATATCCCTTCGTATCAGGGTGATGCAGAGGTCAGAGAGGTTTCAGTGGGACCCAGGCACATTTTGCAGTATTGGTGGGGAGCATCAGCTAGAGAGGAGGCTTGTTCAAGCGTTGCTTGAGGACAAGCAATTTTTGCTGGATGAGGATGCCACTTGGGAGAATGAGAAGATTCTGCAGCATCCATCACTTCAGTTGCTTGAGGACAAGCAACATTTTGCCGGGGGAGACTGTAATATTCCTAATTAGCACCGCTAATTGGAATATTTGATTTTTGTATAGTTTTGCCGACTATAGTTAATTAATAAATAAAAGTGAGAAAAGGGGTCTAACTCACTTAAATTAAATAAAGTGTTTCCCTAGTAGAGGCAACGTTGTAACTTAAGGGGGAGCCTTGGGGGTCCACACCACACATGAGAGGAGGCTCACGTAGCCTCTAGAAGCAACTGCGCAGGCATAGGAGGAGCTTATGGAGAGAGGGGACGCAGTTAGGGTTTTGAGGGGAGCTAGCACTATAAAAGGTGGGAGTTTCACCTCATTTGGCATTATTGATATTGTTGATGATATTTGAGCTAGACTTCTGTCTACTTGAGCACGCTGGCTGTTTAGTCGGTCTGCAGCACTGTTTAGTGCGACTGAGTGTCTCCGGTCGGAGATCTCACCCTCGGCCCCGGGGGACTTCGAGTGCCTGCTCGGGCAAGGTTTTTCTTCAGTCTTTAGCAGGAGATTTGCAGGTGTTTTGTTGGGAGTTTTGCTGAGGAGCTGAGCTTCATTGGGTGACTACGCAGTCCTTGGAGGGAGGACGCAGTTTGAGTTGGAGCTGCTCAGTGGTAGAGATTTCTGCAGGAGATTCAGGCCTATTCCGGTGTGGAGGTTCAGCGTTTATCATTTGGTGAGTTTCCTGAGGAGTTGTGGCCCCATTTCAGTCTATTTCAGTTGGTGTCTACGCTGGTCCTGGAGGGACAGCGTTTTTCTAGGAGGAGGGTTTCTGGGGGTGATTTTCGGAGGTGGTCCATTTTGTATATGGTTTCTGGGTTTTGTCCGGGGTGGTGAGTTCAGGTGGTCTGCCGATTTTCAGCTCATTCCGGTGAGGGGATCAGCCCCTAGTTCCAGTTCATTGCAGCAGCAACATTCTACGGCAGATTTCTCCAGCAGCTGGGACGCAGTCTCTATAGCAGCCATTTCCTATTCTGAGAGGGTTCTTCACTTGCCTTGTGCAAGGATAGGTGCACTTATTCTGATTATCTATTGTACCCATATATATATGTTCTCAGATTAATAAAATGACTTAGCGTTCTGGTATTTTTATGTGTACTTGCTCTATATTCTAGTTCCGGCATTTTTCCTATATAGTTGCATGCTTGTATTGCTGTGTATTGCTGTCTATTTCCCTTTCGGGATATTACACAAAGTGTGGTCAACACACTGCATTAACTTTTCACCTTTTAAATCCTGGTCGTCGATTGTTTTGATCTGACGGCTCACATTACATCCCCATCCCAATTCATCTGCCTCCATATAATTCTCCAAAAGAACTCATCGGTTGATCTCCACCATTCATCTTTTTAATCCAACAGTCTCGTTTTAATCCCATCTCCCATTCACTTTTCATTTGATTTACCTCCCAAAGCTTTCATCAAGCAATTTCTGCCATTCATCATCTTGATCGACAGCCCGGACTTAATCTTACAACCATTTCACCCAACCGCCTCCCAATTGACCCCATCAACTGATCTCGACCGTTGGTTGTTTTCATCCAACGGCCACGATTTAATCTCGTACTCGAGATCTCCAAAGCAGCGTTTTAACCTATTTTTCACGGATTTTCTTAATTTTTGTTCGTTTTTTGCAGGTTATTAAGGTTTTGTTCACAGTTTTAAAATGAAACAAAGGCCAAGGATGACGATCCCCAGGCCATTTATTCATGAAGAAAGTGAATCCACAGGATTCAAATTATGATTCCACCTTTGTTTCATGAGCATTGGTGAAGTCACAAAACCTCTACGCGCCTGCAAAACAACAGAAACACAATGAATGTCAAACGGACAAAGAGTATCAATGTCACAGGATGGGATCAAAGCGGAAATAAAGATTAATGATTTTAAACAGAGTATAAAAGGATTAAGGCACAAACTCAATAAATCAAAGGCCTAATCCAGAGATAAAGACAGTATGAAGACCGGAAATAAAGATCAAAGCCTAATTAGGCTTACAACACAGAGTAAAGCAGATTAAAAGTGTTTTAAGAATAAACAAAGAAATATATCTATCCGAAAGGCCTCCACTGCCACATCAGAGGCTAATTGAATCCTCTGCAGCTACCAAAGTGCCACCTGCATCTTTCCATAAATCAAAAGTAGGCAGAGTTATTGCCTCAGTCAGTGATATTTTGTTTAAAGCTGCCAAAGTTATTGCTAACCTGCCTAAAAGAGTTTAAAGTCAATAAAATCTGCCCAGCATGCTTAATACTTAATGAAAATCAATTAATACAGAGGAAATATCAGAAAACTTCTCTATTGAGCCCCTCAAAGGCCGAGAAGCATTAACTTGTATTAATTGAGCCTAGAGATCTTTTCTTTCATCCCACCTCCTCATTTCTTCTATAAAAACTTTTGTAGAAGATGAGATATAGGTTGGTTATTGGATTTCTGATGTAATAGTTGTTGTATCGAATCATTGTTGAATGTAAATAAATTCCGAAGCTCTGAAGCTCTGTTAAGTTATTGAAGAAGTTAGGTTGAGAAGAGAAGTTGTTGTTGTAATGAAACATTGGACTTGAAGTTTGTAACTAGATTGAACATCAATATACAAGCTGGTTTTTGGGATCCTGCTCTATATCATTGGTGAAGTACCTCTTACTGTTATTGTTTTCCTTTCATGTATGCCATTTTGTTCATCTTTCTCTAATAAAGAACAGCAAATATAGAGCTAGGATTTACTGTAAAAGGTACCCTACTCTCACTAATAAGCTTTATCTTTATGTTTTCCTCCTTTGTGTATTTAAGAATGACTTAAGTGTAAACATTATCAAGGAATGTTGGTTAGTCCATGTCTTGATGTGCAAAACTTGAAAGGAAGTTCTTGAATGATATTTTCATTTCATGCTAAGTAGTGTTAAAACTAGAAAAGTTTATGGTTTGCCCTGTCTTCTAGTTCTTTCTTCAAAGGTTTGTTTTGAAAGTTTCCCTAAGAGAATGCTGAAGCAGGCCTAGATTTTAATGCATCTGACTTGACCTTAAGCTGCACTTTGTTTTCTTATCTGTTTTCATCCCTTCTAAAAGTAGTCATGTGAATTACTGGATTGTTTGTCTGATAAGTTAGCTTTAATACAAGCTTGTCCAAAGAAGTTTATGGTTAGCCCTGTCCTTTCGCTGGTTTCAAACAGTTGCTTAAAAAGGCTTTTCTTGTTGGGAAAGTTGATAAATCTTTGTTGAAATTTTTGGCTTTTTCCACCTTCTCAACACTTTTAATGTTCCATTCCATCATTTAATCTAAAGGATCTTTTGATATAGATGACTTGCCCCTTGGACCACTCTTGAAATTGTTGCACAATTAAACCCTTTTGTGACTCCATTGCCCAATGGTTTAAAGCTGTTGCATGCTAATCATATTTGTTGAACACTTCTCAATATACTTGCATCTTCACCTTTTGAACTCTTTCATTTTGTGATATTCCATCCAATCAAAGATCATACCTGACCAACCAAACAAACAAACATCCTCGTTCTTCATAACTAGCCTAATATCATATTAAAGACCTTAAAAGATAAATCAATCTTTGCACTTATAGAGAGATCCCTCTCTGGATTCAGGAGGGCTAGATCCTAGATTCCCAAAGTGGTTCATATGTAGGCTTTGCAGTTTGTATTTGCCAATCTTGCAAATTACAGAGACCTAACACGTTGAAAAACACTTGTATTATAGATAGATCTGAGCTGCGAAGCTCTATTAAGAAGGAAAAGTCCTAAAACCACAATCATCTATCCCTCTGGATGTAGAAACCTAGTTCTAGCATCCCCCTATATTTCCTTGGGTGAGACTTCGGTCTGCGAAAGCATATCATTGTCGAAAGCTCTGGTAACAGTGGGTTTTGTTGGACTGTGCAGTGACTTTGAACCTGGGTCTAGGCCCCATCAAGCCAATAAATGGTTCTATTGTCGGTACCGGGATCTGACTGAGGGATAGCTAGATGTGGAATCTGTCTAAGCAAGAGATCGAAGATTGGGTAAGTCTGAAAGAACGTGAGTTTGTTGTCCAAGAAAATAGAAACCCGTGCATCTCTACTGAACATTGGTTATATAAGTATATCTATACAAATCAGTACGTGATCTTTTTCAAGTCATTTGTTAGTGAGTTGTACGAGTAGATATCAAGACTAGTTGCGCAGACGGGTCGGTTCAATAATAAGATAACTGCGTGGACCCCAAATCTGATTGAGAAGCTGAAAAAGATTGATAACGAGATCGCGAGGGTTGTTGATTATTGGATAGACAATATCCTTGGGGGGTTTATCACTAAGTTCGCGATCGAGACTTTTGTGTCTTGTAGCAAAGCAGAGCGCAAGTTCTTCAAAGGCCCTAGAGGTAAGTACCTGACTTCACTGAAGTTCTGGATTAGAATGCTATTGTGTGAAAAGGGTATACTACAAATGCGCTCAGATTCATGTGTGAAGAAAGAGAACCTGGTGCTACGCGAAGTGGCAAAAGGTTTAGGACCAGTTGGGGAACGTACATTAAAAAGGAATATAGTCCGTTGTTTGGGTCTGGAGAAAGAGAAAACAACCCTGCTACTCCGAGAAGTCTGAGATCTGAAAGTCAGCAAAGCACTGCGGAGATTCCCCAGCCCTCCACCCCCATCATCACTCCATCCCATTTTGTTCCTCCACCTCCACCTCCACCTCCACCTCCCCCATTCACCATGGCCCAACCCCCAAAGATGCATGTGTTCAAGGGAACAGATGATCCTGAACAGTTCTGGTTTGTGGTAGAAGCGATATGGAGTTCGCAGAAAGTTACAGATGAAAACATGAAGAAAGCGTAGTTGGTTACCGCGCTGCAAGATAGAGCATTATCTTGGTACATGAAATATGTTACAACGAATGCAAATGCTTCTTTGGTTGAGACAAAGACCGCACTGAACGCTGAATTCAAGAAACCAAAGTCGCAGTCCCAGCGTATCATGGAGATCAAGGAGATTAAGCAGCTGGCTACTGAGACCGTATGGGAGGTAGATTAGGGATTTAAGACGTTGTTGAGCCAAATTAGTTTTAAGATCCCGGATGAACAACATAGAGAATGGTTCATTGTTGCGTTGTTGCCTCATCTTAGACTGCCATTGTCACAACAGAAGATTGCTACTCAGGCGGAAGCGTTGGAGATATCGATGAAGCTAGAGGCTTCGCCAATAGTTGATACAAGGGGTGCAACAGATTCAAACTCAGTTGGCGAGTTTACATATGGAGCTCCAGGATCTAAAGAAGGGAAAGGAGGTTTGATATGATATAAGGTCGAAAATCTAGTGTATCAAGTGTAAAGCAAAAGGTCACTATAAAGAGCAGTGCCCTGTTTATAGAGAGTATTTGAATGCTGGGATGCAGAGTCCATTAAAACCTGGGTCGAGCGTTGGGCAAGTGTAGGGCCCCATGTATGGTGTAGCTTATGCGAAGTTCCAGTCCAACATTCCACAGACTATTGTAACCTATTGCAAAAGTTTATCAGATCGCCGAAGCAATTGTTCTGCAATTTTTGCAGTTCGGTGGGACCTGATGAGAAACATTGTAAGAGCTATGATCTGATGATGCAGAACAGTCCTGGTACATATCAAATGCAGGTAGAAGGGCACGAAGCTTCGGGTTCATCGACTGCATGAGGAGGTTTCCTAGGCCGAGGGCATGGCCGAGGAGGAGGCGCAGGTCGTGGACGAGGTCGAATGATATGTTACAATTGCGGACATGCTAGACATTTTTCCAGGGATTGTAAAAATCCTACTGCAGCTTCCTGTAAGTATTGTCAAGAATTTGGTCATGAAATCGAAGATTGTCCCATTTTGTTAGCTAAAATGCAGGAAAAGCACAACCAGAGCCGGCTCAAAATATACAAATGATGAGGGTTGTACCGCGCCAGGCAGATCCAAGTGTTAACATAGTAACGCGCAGTGGTGTGAATACTGGAGGAGACCACGCAGAAGGGAAAAAGACTGTGACAGAAACCTGGGTAAGGAAAGTTGAAGATAAGAATGTTGGATTTAATGTACAGCGCGAGAAAGAGACATTCATGGAAGCAAGGAAGACATTTATGACTCCTAGAGCTTCACCACCTACCGCGCAGACACAGTTGTTTCCATTGGAGAATAAGCCTGAGGTAAAGGAAGCCGATCAGTCTATCTTGGCGTCCTTCTTGCAGACATGTATGAAATTGCTAAGGGACTAGAAAGCAGTGGAAGGGTTGCATGAGCTGATAGATAACTGCGCTGGAAAGGAAAAGGTGCAACTGGAACAACGCGCAGTAAATAAAGTGTACAAGAACAAGAAAGAAATCGTTCGGGAGATGCGGTTGACTGCGCATATCGGAGATTATGAGATGGATCAATTCATTCTGGATCTAGGATCGGATGCCAACACTCTGCCAAAGCAGACATGGGAGCACATGGGAAGGCCTAAGCTGCAATGGTCACCAATTCAGCTGAGGATGGCAAATCAACAAAATATCATTCGTATGGGGCAATTGCAAGGAATTAGCGTAGATCTTGATGGAGCTGGCGTGTTGGTTGACTTCTAATTGATTGAGATCGTTGATGATAGTAATCCATATCCTACACTATTGGGATTTGACTAGCCTTACGACATTGATGCTATAATCAACCTGAAGAAGCGGCAAATGATCTTTGAAAAGAATGGTACTCGAGTTGTTGTGCCATTAGATCCTTCCGAAGGTGCACGCTATACAGAGCCTGTCCAGTATGAGTATGGGGATGTTCAGATTGATCAGATATATATGCTTACTGCGCAGGATGAAGACTGGATTAATCCCACCGCAGATGGTAGAATACGTTGGGAGCGCGATAGTTTGTGCGTTTCAGATTCTAATGAAGAGTTGGAGCATTGGCAGAATTGTTTGCATGAAGTAACCACTAAGCATTGTAACAGGGTTACCAAATCTTTGCGCTGTGTCAAATCGAAAGCGCGCAACTTACCTTTTTATGATGCCACGAGGAATGTTGTCTTGTTTCTAGAAGAATTTGAGCAAAAGGTGCCTGAGGACATGTTATCGCTTGCCGCCTACACCTACCTACAGTTAGTGGGAAAAGCCTTCAACCCCACAGGTGTGGTTGGTGGCAAGGAACTCAGAGAAAGGGCTGTCACCTATTCCCAACTCTCTCCGTTTAAGCTATCTCCTAGGTTAGCTAAGGGGGGTGGTCCCTAAAGGAAAACTAAGTTAAAGATGTGAGATTTCTAGGAGAATTGATTAGAAGGAATTACTTATCAAAGATGACTCGATTTCCAATATGTAAACAAGCATATAAGTATATGAGCAATATTCAATGACGTGTTCAAAATATATACCAGTGCTTTAAAGTAAATAACAAATGCTTGCTCAAAAATGAAATTCAAGATATAATGACAATAATCCCACAAAGGAAGTGTTAGACCAAGATCACAATATGCAATTAAATTTGCAACACCAAATAAGGATATTTGCCAATGAAACGAGATATATCAATCATCCATAAGCATAATGATCATTAAAATGACAACATGCAATGAAGTTGTATGTAGAAGCAAATTTCCAAGTACCATAGAATTAAACTTGTTGCAAAATTTAAAGAATTAAAATGCTTGCATCCAAAGTGCTTTTTGAGATAATATTTGCATGTGAATTTTTAAACCATCAAGATAGCAAAAATTTGGGAACTTTGCAAGTAAATGTGATGAGATAGTGCTCTTGGTTTATTTTATTAATTAGTTCTAAAGCAAAGTTACAATTGAACTCTAATCCTCAGACCTCACCCTCGCCCAAATATTTGGATCTCACAATGAGGAGTCCATAGAGGTAGAGGGTCCCTAAAACGTCTATTCAACCAACTTAAGTTGGAGGTAAATTTTAGAGATGCAAGTCTAGTATGAAAAGTGAAATGCCTAAATGATATAAAAGTGAGTTTGCAAGTGCTATTGAAAAGATGGAGATGATTCAATTAAATATGCTTCATAGTTAGAACATAACTCAAGTTGCCATAAATTGAAAGTGCTATGCTTCTTTACTTGTAGTATATTGTGAAACTTATCCAAATGAGAAATAGATCACAAAACATAAGTAAGTGATGGCAAATGAGATTGCAAATTAAGAAATTAAATGACTATGCGATTTGTGTTACTTTCCACTTAGAGCATGCATATGTGATGTGAAAAAAAAAAACGGAAACGTCAAAACCACTAAGTCAATCCATCTACAAATTCTCTCCTTTGGAATGGAGAGATAAGGATGCCAATGGGTAAAACCCACGCTCCCACAACAAAAACATAAATTTTTATTAATTTTACAAGAATGAAATGACCATGAGGGCTTTTCTAAACCAAGGAAAGTCTTTACAAATAAAAATTGAGATCATAGACTTTTCCTCGGTGAGAATTTCTAAAAACTCAAAATAAATTCAGACTTTACAATAGGAGAAGAGAAGCTAAGCCTCTTCTATGCCCACAACCAAAGAAGAGAGAGTTATCTTTCTCATTTGAAATTCAGTCCAAAGGTCCTGCAACAACTTGTTAGTAATTTCTTGCAGTTGTCCACTCAAGCTGTCACAAGAAAAAATTCGAAAGAGGACTACAAAACCAATCAAATATTAGATAGATAAAATTACAAAATATTGCACAACAATTTACAAAGAGCTAATCCAAAGAGTTCGAATAAACTCTCCTCTTTGCTTAGTCATATTCAAGCTCTTAGATAGCAAATGAAAGCAATGAAGTATAATGTTTTAAAAGATATTCAAATTTAGAAGTATTTGGCTTGTATACAAGCTATGTCTCAAAACCCCTGCAAAACCACTTTGTAAGATAAGACTATGAAAGTTCAAAGAACAAATGAGAGCTCCTTTGAGAATGTATCAAGAGTGGGTTGGTCTCTCCAAAGACTTCCTCCAACACTTGATTCTTTGATCCCAACAAGATGTTCCCTCTACAAAACTTCAATCAAGAATTAGTTCCATATAGATCTAGCAATAAACAATGATAAGAAACTCTAGAGATTTATTTGAAACCAATTAGAGCATTCTATACCTAGAGCATACTCCTAAATCAAATGTCAATGTAAGATAGCTCTACATTAACAAATCTACAAGAGCATATGAAAACAAATTAGATCAAAGCATGAGTAAAAGGAATTATACCAGTGATCAACAATTCATCACACTCCAAAAGGAAGAACACCCCATGAATGAAACCCCAAAGTCTTTATTGATATTTCTGAAAGTGTACAAGGCGGCAGCGCTTCCGCAAGCACAATAGCTAGTAAACAACCATTACAATATGAGAGCCCATGGCTCTATTATATAGAAAGTTGGGAGCAAATCCCAATGAAGAACCATATGCCAAGTGGTGAGAGGGAGGAGATCTCAAGGAAAATTCGAATTTGGTAAGTGGAGCTCCAATGCCAAGTGTAAAAATCGAATTCTGGCAAGTGGGCATCATTTTCTTCTTCCCTTATGTGCCAAATTCGAATTTTATGATGAAATGACATGTGTATATGGTTGGTAACCCATGTGAGGACAATTTCCCACCAAAATCTCCACCAAATATTCTCCCAAATCCTCCCAAATATGCATTAATTTCACAAATTCGAATTTCCAAGTAAGCAACTCTCATTTAATGCCGGAAATTCAATTTTATTTGAGCACATGTCTTTTCCTTGATTTTAGGAGTCCATATCACCTTGGGACTTCACTTTAACTCCTCCATAATTTTCCACCTCATTTCCACCTCATTTAACATGTGTGGATATTTATTTTTCTCCTTTTATTTAATTTCTGGCTTAATTAATTGCCAGATTTCCCACTAAACTTAGGAAAAGTGGGTTTTGAGGGCTCAAAACACATTTTTAACCCCTCAAAGTGTGTCATAGTAGAAAGTTGAGCGTGAGAGGTGTAATTTTGATTACTCATATCCCATACAACTTCTCTAGACAACACTTATTACAATTCAATTACAATTTTTGTTGCAATTTTCGACTTGCGGGAAATCTAAAAAATTAAAAAATCACTACCTAGACCTAACCAAATTCCACGAAATTTTTTGTGTGATCTAGTATGGTAATATACATTGACTCTAGACACTAGGAGTCACCCAAGGCCTCACCATCAAGCCGTACTCCGACTTTGGGGTAAAATTGAAGGAAAAAACTCAATTAATTATTAACTCCTAGTAGGGAGATGATAATTAACCAAGTAAAAAAAAACCTCCCAGAGTAATACTCACTTGTTGGAAAGGTCCCAAGCTACCTAGGCCTGTTACAGACTCAATACTGACTCAAAACTCATCATTACTAGCATCACTTATTACAATTCCCCGTAGGGCGTGGAATCTGGGTACAAGAGAAAATGATAAGAAGTAGAAATAGAGTTTAAAAACTCTATTGAAATGATGATATCTGATGGTACAAATGTCTCCTGGTTCATCCTTGGGCATGGAGTCTTCTCATTATCATCAAGTGCCACTCCAGTGGTCAACAGGACAGAGATACAAAGCTTTGGACTTCGCATGAGGTCTACTCCAGCGCAATGGTGGGGCGCGCATAGAGAAACTTTGGGAGGACAGAAGGAGTTTTGCAATTTGCTAAGGCCGGTTTGGTCAAGTTGATACGAGGAACGCGGAAAAGAATGATGGTCAGAAGGATCCTCGCGAGCATTTGGCTCGCCATACCGTAACTTGGGGCGCCGAACCTCAACCAGAATGAGTGCACATGTTCTTTCAAGCTTTGGAGACAATACCTCAACAATGGTATCTTGAAATAGAGTTGCGTCATGGAACCATGCATTGGGATGAGATGATAGATAGGTTATTGTTAACTTATAGCTTCGTTGATGGCTGGGAGTGTATTAATAAGGCCCTTCAAGAAGTTAAGGTGATAGTATTTCACATTACTAAGGAGTCAAGGACTCTGGTATAGCCTGACTAGGCTGCTCAATTGGAACAAGCTCGTGAATGTTACAATTTGACCACTGAGGACGGCGAGGAGGATCCACGCGACATCAATATTCCTGAGTCAGAAGGACAGTGCAAGGTTGCAGGGCCCGAGATAGCAATGCCAGATGTAGCACAACCTGTCAAGACTCAAAAAGTCAACATAGGCTCAGAAGCGAAGCCCAAATTTTCCAAGATAGGGGACTATTGGGATGATGACACAATCAACAAGGTCAGTGAACTGTTGCATGAATACCAAGAACTGTTCCCTACAAAATTCTCGAAATTAAAAGGCATTGTGGGTGATCTAGGAGTGATGCACATCACTTTGAAGCCTGATGCAAAGCTAATCAAACAACACCCATATCGGCTGAACCCACAATACAAGGAGAAAGTGAGGGAAGAACTCGACAAAATGCTTGATGTTGGCATCATTGAACGAGTCGAGGAGTCTGAGTGAGTTAGCCCTATGGTGGTCCAGGAAAAGAAAACTAAGGAAGAGATAAGGATTTGTGTTGATCTTCACAAGCTGAACAATGCATGTGTCCATGATCCATTTCCCACACCATTCACAGATGAAGTATTGGAGAATGTTGGTGGGCAGGAAGCCTACTCATTTTCGCATGGATTCTCAGGGTATCATCAGATCAGGATTGCGCCGGAAGATAGGAGCAAGACCACCTTTGCTACTGAGTGGGGGTCCTTTCAATACATTGTCATGCCATTTGGTTTGAAGAACGCGCCCGCTATATTTTCCAGGGTTGTTGCAACTTTCAAAGAATATACCCACAAGTTCCTGGAAGTATGTTTCGACGACGGGACAGTCTTTGGCATGTTAAAGAAGCATGTCTCTAGTCTGCGCTTGATGGTCGATACCTGCAGGAAGTATCAGATCTCCTTCAACCTGAAGAAATGCATTTTTTGCGTACCATATGGTATTTTGTTGGGACACGTTATGTGCAGACAGGGATTGACCCTACGAATATTATCATGATTATCAATTTGGAACCCCTAGCAAGTGTGAAATATCTACACATGATGCTCGGACGTACAGGCTATTACAGGAAGTTCATTAAGGCATACGCGCAGATTACTGCGCCCATGGAGAAGTTAATAAAGAAGGATGTCAAGATCTGCTAGGATGACGATCGTTAGAAGAGTCTCGATATACTAAAAGAAAAAATGGTGATTGCGCCTATTCTCGTCTTCCTAGATTGGAAGAAGGTATTTCATGTACATGACGATGCGTCTTGCATAGCCTTGGGAGTTGTGTTAGCGCAACCCAGAGAAGGAGATATTGATCACCCTATAGCCTTTGCAAGCAGGAAGTTGTCTAAAGCAGAGAGGAACTACTCCACCGCAGAGCGCGAAGGGTTGGAAATGGTATATGCACTGCAAAAAGTCAGGCAGTATCTATTGGGTGCGCACTTCAAAATGTTCACGGATCATTCTGCTTTGAAGTACCTGGTCAACAAGCCTATGTTGGGGGGGGGGGGGGTATTTGTCGATGGTTACAGTTGTTCCAAGAATATGATTTCGAGGTAATTGTCAAGCCAGGCCATTTGAATGTCGAACAAGACCATCTGTCCAAAATTGACACAGGGGAGGAACCGACAAATCCTAAGGAAGGATTACCTTATGTGCAGATGTTCGCTATCAAGGTTGCAGATGAGCATTTCCTAGATATCATTCAGTTTCTCTCGATCGGAATCGTACCTATGGAATACACTACACAGCAAAGGAAAGAGTTGGTCATAAGGGCAACAGATTTTACTCTGATTGCAGGACACCTGTATAAAATGGGGATTGATGAGATCTTGCACAGATATGTTCCTGAGCATGAACGACACAACATATTGGTTGAAGCACATGGCGGATTAGCTGGAGGTCACTACGCAGGAAAAGCGACTGGATTATGGTGGCCTACAATACATAAAGATTCAAAGGAGTATTGTAGCACATGCGATGTTTGTCAAAGGACTGAAAGACCGTCGCAAAGAGATGAAATGGCACTGCACCCCCAAGTTACGTTACAATATTTCGATAAATGAGCGATTGGCTTTGTGGGACTAATCGATCCGCCGGGAAAGAAAACAAGTGCATGGTACATTATTACTGCGACCGATTACCTCACACGGTGGGCTAAGGCGCAACCAGTGAAGAATTGTATTGCAAACACGGTAGCAAAATTCATTTTTGAGCATATTGTGTCACGGTTTGGTTGTCCGAAAATTTTGAAGAGCGATCGAGGTACACATTTCCTGAATAGCACTATTGAAGCCTTGACTGAAGAATTCAAAGTAGGTCACCACAAGAGTACGCCATACCACCCCCAGGCAAATGGCACAGTAGAAGCTTTCAACAAAATATTGGAGAATGCGCTAACAAAAGTATGCAACGTTAACAAAAATGACTAGGATCTACGCATTTCTATTGTTTTATGGGTTTACAGAACTACTTGTAAGAAGATGACATGTCAGACCCCCTTCTGACTAGTGTATGGCCAGGAAGCAATGATGTTGATGGAGTATATCGTACCTAGTCTTCGCATCGCAGCAGTGACGAATATGGCAGACAGCAACATTATGGAGCAGAGATTGGCGCAATTGCTTGAGTTGGAATAAGATCGATTCATCGCTAGATTTCGTCAACATGTTCAGAAGAAAAGAGAAAAGGCATGGCATGATTGGCATATTAAGCAAAAGACGTTCAAAAATGGGGACCTAGTTTTGTTGTATGACAACAAGTTTGCAAAGTTTCCCAGAAAGCTGCAAATGCACTGGCTAGGCTCGTATATTGTTCGAAAGGTGATGGAAGGAGGCGAAGTCTAGCTCGCCAAGCTGAATGGGGAATTGTTCCCTAGTTATATTAATGGTAGTAGAATAAAGTTATAAAGAGACGACTCTGTCCCTGGCAGTTCGTAATGACTATATGGCCTGCGTAGAGTCTCGATGCTCTGTGCAGCTGGTCGGGGGCATGAGACTATAACTGGGTTGCAAATACAAGCGAGCATGAATCAAGCATGCGGGCTTCCGGAGAGCGTGGCTCCAGTGAGCGAGGTTCCAGGATGTGGAAGGAAAGCAGTACACCGAAGTAGTTCCACCATTGAAGGATGCCTTGAGCGGCATCAAAGCAACGATAGATGGCACACCAGCTTTGTGACTCGGTACGAGTCACAGTTTTTTGTTGGGGGCCTGTTGGAGATGGGATCCCCTCAAAGAAAGCAACAAGGAAAGACTCTGAAGATCAAGGAGCGGAGAGCGCAGCGCAAAGTCTATTTTGAGTCATAAGGGCTTTGGGGTGGGTCAAAGTGTAATATCCCAGAAGGGAATTTTCAGCAGATCATGCCTGAAAAACGCATTCTTCAGTTATGATGGCTTCAGCTATCATATAATATGTCTGAAAATTCTCAGAAACCAAAAGAAATAACAGCAGCAACCTTTACTCAGCTTTTAAGGGCAAAAAGGCGGGGAAAAGTGAGGATTTTGCCCTAAAATGAGTGTATAAGGAAATCTGCGTAAAATGACGTCTCAAGGTTCTGGGATATGTTAGAATAGGTCAAGAGGGACTTCCATGTCGAATCTTAGCTCAAACAAAGGCGTTTTGCTAAGTTAAACAGTTCCTCCTTCTCGACTAGTCAATAAAAACCCTGATTTCCCAAGACTTTGAATATGCAGAAATTTTCTGAAGCAAGGGCAGCGTATTTTCTGAAGGAATATGATGTATAACTGTTAAAATTGGACAACTAGGTCCAAACTCCGGTTGTGCTGCTCAGATGACGATCGCAATATTTTTATTGGATTCCTCTTTCGGAGAGGTGTAAGATTGATCTAAAGATCATCTCGATCGGATGAGCAGAACATGTACTTTGAATTTATTCCACTTATGTGCTGGGTCGGCCTGGAATAAAATATTGACTTAAATGTCTTAAAGGACGTGTCGCACACCCCCAAAGATTCCTATATATTGGAGAGACTTGGAGCTCATTTGATACACATCAATGTGGAGGAATTCTCTCTCTGAATAGCGTTGGAACTGCATTTGGTTTGTTCTGGGGTTATGTGTGACACACTTGGCTGAATGACCTATTGAAGACTTTGCTGGTAGAAGCATCCTGCTGATCGCCGTAACGTCACCATCTCCTATCTCTTTTCTGGCTTGTCTTCTATCGATCTATTAAGTATGTTCTATCCTCTTCAGTATTGTGCCCTAATCTGAAATGGCATAGAACAAGTACAGAAATTAACATGGTATCAGAGCTGAGGTTGAAGACAATGCCCGTGTTTTGGATCAGCGTGAGCAAGTGGAAGGTGACAGCTATGAGGGACGCGGGTCTGCTGCTATAAGAGGGACGCAATTCCCACCTCATTTTTATAGGACGCTGCCGGTCTATTTTTAAGCTCCTAAAGAAATCAAAACAGCTGGGGGGCAAATCAGATCTGAAATTTGCTGGATTAATTGGCCGTGTATCATATATATTAAACGCTGTTATTGAAGGCTGAGTGAGAGAAAAGCTGAGGCGAAAACATAAAGCATATGCAGGTGGCCTTGCTGTCGAGATATGTCCGAAGCCTGTCATTGCGGCTATCCACGGGGCCTTCATAGGTGGACATAATTACGATCTGCAACATTCTGTATTACAGCATTTGCCCCGATTGACATAATCTCCACTTGATGTTATCGGTCTAGGCTGTTTTGTTGAATTCCCGAGATTTAACGGTGAACAAGGGTTTGAATTGTGTAGCTTCGTGAAATGCCGCGATTCTGACTGATATGAAAGTCGTCTTCACTGCCCAAGTGAAGAAACGGAAGCCCACTCCTTAACACGTTTGCTGTACTGTGTATAACGCTTTTACATAAGCTGACAAGAGAGCTCGGAGGCGAAGCTGCCCCTGGGGTAGCTCATCCTGGAGCACCGCTCTCACCGCGAGCATATAAGATCATAGCGGAACTTTGCACGGAAGAAGATGGGGGCGGTACATGGGAAAGCTCCGAGTATCCTTTCCACGACTGCGCAGATGAAATTGACGTAGGCATCGCAGACGCGACCGGCTACCCGCTCGATAAATCACAAATCTATTGATTGTGAAACCAATGGCGTCATTGTTACCATAAATAAATCAATAAATAAATAAACACGTCAACCGATCGGAACCTCGGCAAAAATAAACACGACTTTTGCTAACTGTTGTTTTTCTCAGGACAGACGTGCATACAGGCCAACAAAGACGTCACACCCTTTGACGGCATGACCAACAATTGAATCAGCGTTGTATGTGGACGTTTCCTTATTTGTTGCCCCCGTCGATTTCCGGAACAGAGGGCACAATATGTGGCTGCGGACAGGAAAATGATGGCTGGTGTGCAAACAGCTGTCTATGGTGGCAAGGATTGTGTCCTTGATGCAAATCTGTTCAAAAAGGTGGATGATTACAGCTGGAAGTGTGTAAAGAGGCAGCTTTTGACTGTATGGAAGCAATAAAAAAAAAAAAAAAAAATTAAGGAAGCAGACATGATCTCCCTTGATTCAGGCCTATGATACATTGCTTTTAAGAACTATTCCATAAAGGCTATAATGGCCGAAGAGTACTGCAACCATGCTGATTCATACGATGCTGTCGCTGTTGGGAACAAGAGAATGCGTAACAAGAAAAGTGACTTGAGCTTGAACATTACCGGGGCATGAAGTCTTGCCATTCAGACTATATGACCGCAGCTGGATGGAACTATCCAGTGCACTACCTTGTAAATTCTGTTTTCCGGCAGCAGCCTGGAAAGAGTATTTCTGTGAGAAATGATGAATCTATCATATCAAATTTTTTTTATTTTTTATTTTCTGCATCTTGTGCACCCTCAGAAGTAGAAGGAAGGGGGTTGTGTAATGCTTGTGGTAATAGCAGCTCATGTCTTCCAGACAATACATACTCTGGGTATTCAGGAAGTTTTTCGCTGTCTCGTGGAAGAAATTGGAGATATTGCTTTCTTAAAAGCTGTTTCTGCCCTATTGTATTCTCTCGAAGGCCTGAATAATCAATCATGGCCAACAAAGTCCATCATTGATTTCATGTACCTCTGCCCACAAGGAGGTTGCAGGCCCATCAACAACAATCTTGGAGATTGCAAATTTGGCTCTGTGCCAGCCAATACAATAATGACCTGGAACTCGCTCCCACATTGCAAGAATCTAGCTATAGTGCAGGCTCTACAGAATGCAAGCTGGACGAATGCCCTGTATAGTGGGAAGAACTGGGCTGATCATCTGCTTACTGTTGGGGAGAAGTAAACCGTGTGAACGAACTTTGGATCTATGCCGTACCATTCTTGATATAAGTTTTAATGGTTTAGAAATAAAAAAAAAAGGAGATGCATATGTGAAGCAGCCGAGGACCTTGTGAGCAGCTAAGGCAGGAGTATTGGAACAGCAGCACTCTTTGCAGGTATAAGAGGAAGAGAACCCTGCCTGGTACATCAAGGACAAAAGTCCATGAGATGTAAGTAAAGTGCATATTCAGCTAACAGTGATAGTTCTAAATCTGTGATTCTATGTCACTGTCATCATGACAGTGACATAGACAGACACCCATGTTTGAAGCTGGAAGTTTTAAAGGTTGACTGCTGAAGTCCTTGAGGAAAGTCTATGAAATGGTCAAATTGTTGACGAAATGTGCATCAATGTAAGTCATTGATCTAGGCAAATTTTGACAGCAGTCTGCTAAAATAACCAGAAATGGGCAAATCTGGAAGCAAATCAAGGTTAAATGCCTCAAGTTCAGGATGAACCAAGGTAGATTGGATCCCTTGTTTTGTTGTAAGCTGCAGTCTTAGAAGGCTGTTTAAAGGAGCTACTCACAGAATAACAGGGAGTGGCTGAAAGGACTTCTAACACAAGCTGAGGCTTGCTGATATGTTCTCCCTGTATGTCAATGACATAGATAGACATCTATGAAGCAGCAGCATGTGACTGTATCAGTCCTACATTGGAGCGTTATGGTAAACCTAAAATGTGAACTGGGAAGTTTATGCAGTTTTTTTGGTCACATGGTTGGAATCTTGAATCATGATCAACAAAGTCTGTTGGATGGCTTTGACTGTGGGAGATCAGGTCCCAATTTCAAGATGGTGTCTGGGATGCCCTCATTTAAAACAGATGTCTTCTCTCTCGAGAGAAGCTGACATTAAGAGGGAGATATATCTGTATATGTTCTTGAGTGGATGTCTTTGTTCAACAAAAGAAGATCCTCATGGCTCAGGGACATATGGCTTCAGAGGGGGAAATTCCGAAGGAAAACCAAGAAGCCATATTAATAACAAGATATCTAGCAGCCATGAGTACTTTTGTACAATTTGAGGAAGGCATAAAGCATCAAGTCTGGAAGGATGCTATGCTGTAGGACAAAGCAGTTGTCACCTTGGAATGGCTCTACAAGATCAAGTATGGATCTGTTGGAAGTGCTGTAAAGTTCAAGGCAAGATTCGTTGCCTGTGAGGAAGATATAGACTATGATGACATATTTGCACCTGTGGCTCGAGATACCACCATTCGATCTATTATAGCCCTTGCTGCTACGCAAGGATGGAGTCTTCATCAGATGATGTGAAGACCGCATTTTTTCTGCATGGTGTGATAAAGGAAGAGATATATGTGGAGCAACCTTTGGGGTTGGAAGTCCAGGATCGGGACACCCATGTCTGCAGGTTGAATGAGCTGAAACAAGCACTCTGAGATTGGTACAAGAGGATAGATAGCTACTTGATGAAGCTGGGCTTCACTCGAAGTAATGCTGATCCAAACCCTTACTTCAAGGTTGTCAAGGGAAATCCTCTCATTCTGGTGCTGTATATGGATGACCTCTTCCTGACAGGTGCTGACCCTCTCATTCATCAGTGCAAGAGGGAGCTCGCTGTTGAGTTCAAGATGAAGGACCTAGGACTGATGTCTAGGCCTGAAGGTCTAGCAGAGACCTGGCGAGATTTTCCTTTCTCAAGGAAAATACATTATGAATTTTCTGGTATGATGGACTGTAAGATCATGGAACTCAACTTTAAGAAGTTGAGTAGAAACGTTGCTGGGCCCGTCCTACTGAGTATCGTTAACTCATAAGGACCCTGATGTTCTTAATGAACACTTGTTCGAACATATGCTGTGCAGTGAACACTTTGAGTCAACACATGGTTGATCATAACATTCACTGGCTTGGTGCCAAGAAACTCTTGAGATATCTCTGAGGCACGATAGACCATGGGCTGAGATACACTGCCGGGAGTATGACACTCCGTGGATATACTGATGCCGATTGGGCTGGCAGTGTGGTGGATCGCAAGAGCACATCTGGATGCTACTTCACATGTAGATCTGCTTCGGGCAGGAATCTAAAGTCGGCAGTCTTGAGCACCACTGAGGCCGAATATATTGTAACATGTATGGCCTGTTGTGAAGTCACTTGGTTGCGAAAGCTCTTTGTGAGCTGTTCGAGCATGTGCTAGATGCCACCATTATCCTTTGTGATAACCAGAGGGGGATTCATTTGTTATAGAATCCCGAGTTCCACGATTGATCCAAGCATGTTGATGGTTGGTACCACTTTATCTGGGATATGGTACAGCAAGGCGCCGTAAGGCTCGATCATATAGGAACTGATGAGCAGGTCGCGGATATTCTCACAATGCCCTTGGGGAAGGTCATGTTCCTAACCTTTCGTGAGAATCTTGGAATCATGGAACGACCCTATGGTGTGGGTCCTATTGGACGATGAGCTCTGGGAGCTCAAAGGGGGGTTTTGGGTATAGCTTCTCGGAGCTATAAGCACTTATGGTGCTTCTGCCTCACCGTTGTGATTATTGAGTTGGTTCGCCTCTCATTTATCTGTGCCCCGTATGCATCCTACCCATTGAGTTTAGGGCTCATGGGAAGTACCTCTCATTTGGCCAATGAGGTGGGAAAGGCTAGAGACTAGTAGCAAAGACTGATGGACGCATCAGAGTTTGTCGTACTCTCTATCTAGGATGGCATAGTCCAACCGCTTGATCTGGGATCAAGTATAGTGAGGTCTGGGACCTCTGCCTGACTTCGGGTCAGATGAACCAACTTCGGGTTGGTTGGAGACTCTTCGTGAGTCTGATAGTGAGGTCTGGGACCTCTGCCTGACTTCGGGTCAGAGGAACCAACTTCGGGTTGGTTGGAGACTCTTCGTGAGTCTGATAGAGGTTTCGGACCTCTAAGCTGAATCTGTCAGCCGAGTATGATGTCTTTGTGACTGACCCACTTCTGTTCTGAAATAAAGAGGCCAGCAAAGCAAGTTACGGCGGGATGACGCACGATGTTTGGATTGCACTAGTGGACGGAGTTCTCCCTAGTTGAGAGGGAGTGTTAAAATTGGACAACTAGGTCCAAACTCCGAGTTGTGCTGCTCAGATGATGATCCCAATATTTTTATTGGATTCCTCTTTCGGAGAGGTGTAAGATTGATCTAAAGATCATCTCGATCGGATGAGCAGAACATGTACTTTGAATGTGCTGGGTTGGCCTGGAATAAAATATTGACTTTAATGTCTTAAAGGACGTGTCACACACCCCCAAAGATTCCTATATATTGGAGAGACTTGGAGTTCATTTGACACACATCAATGTGGAGGAATTCTCTCTCTGGATAGCATTGGAGCTGCACATTCTTTGTTTGGATTGTTCTGGGGTTATGTGTGACACACTTGGCTGAATGACCTATTGAAGACTTTGCTGGTAGAAGCATCCTGCTGATCGCCGTAACGTCACCATCTCCTATCTCTTTTCTGGCTTGTCTTCTATCGATCTATTAAGTATGTTCTATCCTCTTCAGTATTGTGCCCTAATCTGAAATGGCATAGAACAAGTACAGAAATTAACAATAACACTATAAATAATCAGAGAATGACTTTTAGAACAAGGAATAGGCTTTCAACAAGGTTAAACAGTAGTTTTATATAGAAAACCCCTCAAGATAGAGGTGTCGCAAGACAAAGATTGATCCAGAAACCCTTCAGCGTTTTCTCCAGGAGGCTGAAGCTTATATTTATTATATTACAGATCTGAAACTGATAAATACATGAAAACAAAGATCTATAATGAGACAAAATGCCCAAAGGGCTCTTTATTACTTTCCCCTTGGGGATTTCAGCAATACATGAAAATGCCGGAGCAGATCTGAGTTTTACTGCAGCAGATCTAAAGAATGATTCAGAATTTCTGAAGCAAACTTCAGTATCAGATCAGAAATATACTTGGATTGGTTGGCCAATCCAAGGATCACCCTCAATCAGAGATCTAACTCCAAAATGATGCCAAAACCCTTGGAACGTTGCTCCCTCAACAATAACGCAGATCTGGGGAAAGAACTGTGCAGTATACCATGAAGAACATATAGGCCTGATGCCAAGATCTGATAATAAGCTCCAATATCTCCCAATCTAATCCTCCAAAGGAGAGAGAGGCTCTCCCTCTGAAAAACAAGAGAAGGAGGTGGTGTCGTAAAGTCACCACGGCAACACCCTACAACACAGTATTATGCCGCTGCAACAATAACGTTGTCCTGGAGGATGATGCTAAGAAAATAACCTTGCCTGAGCAGGCACTCGAAGTCCCCCGAGGCTAAGGGTGAGATCTCCGCACGGAGACACTCGGTGCACTAAACAGTGCAGCAAACGGGCTAAACAGCCAGCGTGCCAAAGAAAGACAAATGTCTCACTCAATAATCAATAATCCAATAATCCAAGCATGCCTCAAATGAGGAGGCTCCTCCATCTTTTATAGTGTTGGTTTCCCTCCAAAACCAAATGTAGCCTCTCTCTCTCCTCCACATCCTCATCCTTATCCACATTCTCATCCTTATCTGCGCAGAAGCTTGGAGAAACTTCTAGAGTGTCCATAGTCCCCCTCCTCCACGTGGTGTTGGGTGCCCCCTTGACTCCCACTTAAGTCACAACGTTGTGCTACTAGGTGGATGTCTTATTTCATTTAAGTGAGTTTAGACCCTCTTTACTCACTTTTTATTTACTTACAAATTATAGGTGGAAAAATAAACAAAATAGAATATTCCAATTTGCTGTCGCAAATTAGGAATATTACAGTCCCCCCCGGCAAAATGTTGCTTGCCCTCAAGCAACTGCCTGAGAAAGTCTCCTCCTAGCGGATGCTCTCCATCGATGCTACAAAATATGCCTGGGTCCCAGATGCGCCACTGAATCTCCCCTGTACTCTGCATCATCCTGATATGAAGGGATCTCTCAATGCCAGGATCCCAAACTGATCTCTCATGGTACCAGCCAACCAACAATCCTCCCGGATCCCATCTCCACCATGGCCAATAATAGCCCAAGTCCCATGGCTCGGACTGTGCACTGCCTCTAGCTATGACTGATGAAGACCATGACTCTGGCTGTGCTATATCTGTCATGGTGTAAGCTGTCCCATCGACTATGTACCAGCTCATCACCTCTCTCCACTCAAGGCATGAAGTGAGGAACATCTCTCTCATGTGGATCCTCCATCCCCAAGCAATCATCGAAAAAAAATGAGGCACCTCCCGACAAGGCAACTCCTGAAAATCTCCTTCCACCTCAAGCTCCGGTAATGAAGGTGGGCTGAAAATCTGATCTTGGAAAGCATCATAGCTTACCCCATGTCGTCCTTCTCTCCACTCATGACAAGTGTAGAGTGTATGTTGATCTTGGGCTGCAAAATCATTGCCCTCCAATGGCAAAGTGAAGAACAATCCTCCAAAGAAGGTTCCTCCAACAATGAAGAACAGGCTGGCCCAAAACAATTCATCCATGAAGAATAGGACATGTGCATCATGGATCATCCTAATGAGATGTTTGTTGAAGGTGTTACATGAGGATACATAATGCAAACAATCTCTCACAAGGATACAACGTAGTCTCATCCACTGCAACTTCAGAAAATTACATGGCAAGCAATGTACAAGATTCATCACACCTACTAATGGATAGTAAATGGCTGAATATGACAATAACATAAGACCAAACACTTGCCCATGGCTATACAATGGATGAATATCAGTCTCATGGCCCACCTCAAAAGAGAACACATATGTAGTAGTGGTGGCCATGCCCCCTCCCATGCTCCCATTAGAACATGTAGTGCAGAGAATGTGAGAATTCTTCCCACTCAAAGACACATCCAACTCATGTGTCTCCCTCATAATCAAGCCTCCCATACAAATCTGATCTATATCAGCAAATGGAGACATGATCAGCAGCAAAATGAAGGAAACGCTGAAGGTTACATGTGATGAAAAGAGGTACCAACAGCTTCCTCAACAAGTACAGCGCAATTTTACAAGTTGTCGCTTGATGAAAGTACAAGGCAAAATGTTTCTTCTTACATGGTTAATCATGCATGTCTTCATATGATACATGATATAGTGCTGCAAATGAATATACATGAGGTGATAAAACATTTTCCCAAAGCCACAAAAGAGATGGTTGCCTCCATCATGTAGATTGGCCCAATAAAACTCATGGAGCAATATGACAAGCTTGCCCCCTTGTGAAGCAATGCACTGCATAGGAATGGAAAGAGTGTGCAAATCAATGAATGTATAGACAAACTCCTCACCATATGCTGGAAGTAAGATGGTACATGGATCCATAAATGAGTCCTCCATAGTGTTTTGGCATGCTATGAAGAAGAATGAACCATGTGCTACAAGAAGATAATCCTCCTTATGCTTGAAAATCCAAGTTAAGAAGAATATGCCATAGTGATAAATGTCTCTATCATCATTACCTCCTCTAAGTGCAACAAATATGAAGTGATCTTGGGACCTATGGGTTATAGATCCACCATATCTCTGCTGGGCACACTTTATCCATAAGTTTCTGCTCCCAAGTGACAGCGCTGTGAGCTCATGCAAGTAAGCTCCTGTCAATGCAAAGCTCTGTTCTTTGACATGCTCCTTGTCAAAGACTCCTCCAATAATGCTGCAACAAATGTGGAATACTTCCCAAGATGGAAGTGCTTCCGAGCTTCATCAAATATCAAGGAGATAGTGCCATCCCCTCTTCCTGCAACATCATACAAAGTGTGAGAGCAAATCTGCCCTTGCTCTCCTAGGAAAAAACCAAGCAACAAGACATTGTGTTGCCTCCCCATACCTCCATCATACAACTCATGTGATGAAGACACAATGAATGATATGAGTAACACATCAACACCATGCATCCATACTCTATGCTGTTCAATGATGCAAGTATCCATCCATCTTTTCCCCATCCTCCTACTCTTAGGAAGAGTGTTTTCCAAGTGATGGCCAAAATCTTTCAAGAGTAACCAGCGCAACCAAGCCTCCTTCTGCCTGGTGTCATAGATCTGCAAGTAGCCTCCTAGCTCCTTGCTCATCAACCACATCCACTCAATCACTTGTGGATGCCTTCTTCTTCTCCTCATCCTGGTATTCCTCCCATGAGGGCTACCATCCTCCCAAATCAAATTTCTGACTTTGCACTTCATGGGATCTTGAAATATAAACTTCTCAAAGATCAATGAGACCCTGTCAAGAATCAAATAGGTGGTAGGCAAAAACCTCCCATCATGATGTGTATGGCCCAAGGGATGTCCAACACAAGCATGAGAGATGTTATCCATCCTAAGATGTCCTCCATCTTCTATCTGCTCTTGTGAGAAGGGAAAAAAGTCATTGCATCCCATAGTATGTCGAAGTGCATCTCCAGTGAGATCTCTCCTTGAGACCTCCCTTTCATCCATAGTCTTCCAAAACCAATGAGGTCTTGGATCTGAAAGTAGAAGTTCCTCTTTGAGCTGAGAAGAGCTCATTGAGAAAGTGTCATCTTGAAGGAAGAAAAGGTTTCTGACTCCAAGATGTCTACTATCAACCTTCAAGTCTTCAAACCCCAATCTCCAATGTGATGTAAAATCCAACAATGGCTCATGAGAATGAGTGTGTGATTCCTTCTTGAGTGTTTCCATGTTGCACAGCGTAGTGCAACCAAGCTGCCTTCGATCTGCATTAGGAACTTCTTGTAGAACTGCAAGAGTCCCATCCTCAAAAGCGTTGGCTGCTCCAACTGTTGATGCATGTGGCTGCTCCTCCATGGGTGTGACAACGTTTTCACAAGCCCCCTCAAGAGGTGATGTAATCTCTTCTTCTTGATGAGCATTGGAAGCGCATGGTACTTCCTCTTCTTTTTCTTCAACCTTCTTGACCTCCTCAACAGTGGATGCATCTTTTCTGGATCTGAAAAAGAATAAACTCTTGACCTCCTCAACAGCGGATGCATCTTTTCTGGATCTGAAAAAGAAATAACTATCCTTTTTCACCATTCTGGTCCTCTTAGGCTTAGACTCACAGGGACTAGTGGATCCCTCATGCATGGGAAGAGGTGATATCCCAGTAGTACGCTGCAAATATGAACTCTGTATGCTAGAAACTCCATCCTCTCTGAGCTGACAATAATCTTTGAAGGGCAAAATTGCTTTTAAGTCTTCCCCCATGGACTTCCATTCTCTGAAATAATCTTCAAGAGGTATACGACCATGTTGCCTCGGTACTTCAGGTAAGAATGTAGGCATTGTGATCCTCATATTTTCCATAGATAGCCAGCTCCACAGGCTGAGCCAGAACTATGCTCTGATACCACTGTAATATCCCAGAACGGAATTTTCAGCAGATCATGCCTGAAAAACGCATTCTTCAGTTATGATGGCTTCAGCTATCATATAATATGTCTGAAAATTCTCAGAAACCAAAAGAAATAACAGCAGCAACCTTTACTCAGCTTTTAAGGGCAAAAAGGCGGGGAAAAGTGAGGATTTTGCCCTAAAATGAGTGTATAAGGAAATCTGCGTAAAATGACGTCTCAAGGTTCTGGGATATGTTAGAATAGGTCAAGAGGGACTTCCATGTCGAATCTTAGCTCAAACAAAGGCGTTTTGCTAAGTTAAACAGTTCCTCCTTCTCGACTAGTCAATAAAAACCCTGATTTCCCAAGACTTTGAATATGCAGAAATTTTCTGAAGCAAGGGCAGCGTATTTTCTGAAGGAATATGATGTATAACACTATAAATAATCAGAGAATGAGTTTTAGAACAAGGAATAGGCTTTCAGCAAGGTTAAACAACAATTTTATATAGAAAACCCCTCAAGATAGAGGTGCCGCAAGACAAAGATTGATCCAGAAACCCTTCAACGTTTTCTCCAGGAGGCTGAAGCTTATATTTATTATATTACAGATCTGAAACTGATAAATACATGAAAACAGAGATCTATAATGAGACAAAATGCCCAAAGGGCTCTTTATTACTTTCCCCTTGGGGATTTCGGCAATACATGAAAATGCCGGAGCAGATCTAAGTCTTACTGCAGCAGATCTGAAGAATGATTCAGAATTTCTGAAGCAAACTTCAGTATCAGATCAGAAATATACTTGGATTGGTTGGCCAATCCAAGGCTCACCCTCAATCAGAGATCTAACTCCAAAATGATGCCAAAACCCTTGGAACGCTGCTCCCTCAGCAATAACGCAGATCTGGAGAAAGAACTGCGCAGTATACCATGAAGAACATATAGGCCTGATGCCAAGATCTGATAATAAGCTCCAATATCTCCCAATCTGATCCTCCAAAGGAGAGAGAGGCTCTCCCTCTGAAAAACAAGAGAAGGAGGTGGTGTCGTGAAGTCACCACGGCAACACTCTACAACACAGTATTACGCCGCTGCAGCAATAACGCTGTCCTGGAGGATGATGCTAAGAAAATAACCTTGCCTGAGCAGGCACTCGAAGTCCCCCGAGGCTAAGGGTGAGATCTCCGCACGGAGACACTCGGTGCACTAAACAGTGCAGCAGACGAGCTAAACAGCCAGCGTGCCAAAGAAAGACAAATGTCTCACTCAATAATCAATAATCCAATAATCCAAGCATGCCTCAAATGAGGAGGTTCCTCCATCTTTTATAGTGTTGGTTTCCCTCCAAAACCAAATGTAGCCTCTCTCTCTCCTCCACATCCTCATCCTTATCCACATTCTCATCCTTATCTGCGCAGAAGCTTGGAGAAACTTCTAGAGTGTCCATAGTCCCCCTCCTCCATGTGGTGTTGGGTCCCCCCTTGACTCCCACTTAAGTCACAACGTTGTGCTACTAGGTGGATGTCTTATTTCATTTAAGTGAATTTAGACCCTCTTTACTCACTTTTTATTTACTTACAAACTATAGGTGGCAAAATAAACAAAATAGAATATTCCAATTTGCTGTCGCAAATTAGGAATATTACACAAAGCCCCTTATTATGTAATGGGATGGGATTATTTTGTGAACGTTGAACTCCGCCCATGGTTTTGGACCATGGTATTGTAAATGCCAAACCTATATAAGGAGTATAGATAGAAGTCATAGGCAGATGTGAAAAGAAGGCAAATAAGCTTAAATGATAGATCTTATGAGATGCATTTGGATGTAATATTGTTTTGATTCAGAGTTTGTGTATTGGGTTAGAGGAAAGGCTCCTACAGTTGTGTGCATAGACCCCTACAGTTGTATGCACAAACCCCTACAATTGTGTGCGCAGGGTGGAACTGAATGTATGAGAAGGATCTAGTTATTAATGAAAGAACCGTTGGATAGATCTGAGTTACATTGATGTGTTTTGCTTTTACTTACTGTTTATGAATATTTGCGTTGGAGAAGGGTTTTGATCTGTAATTGAATAGTGCAGTCTTGTTTATGGTTATTTACTTTGTTTAATGCATGAATAAGTAAGATCATGCAGTTTGTTAGTAAGTTCAACAGATGTGTTGAACAGCACTTGTATTATTGATAGATCTGACCCGCAAAGCTCTGTTAAGAAGGAAAAGTCCTAAAGCCACAATCATCTATCCCTCTGGATGCAAAAACCTGGTTCTAGCATCCCCCTATATTGCCTCGGGTGAGACTTCGGTCTGCGCAAGTAAATCATTACTGAAAGTGCCGGTAATAGTGGGTTTTGTTGGACTGCGCAGTCACTTTGAACCTGGGTCTAGGCCCCATCAAGCCAACATTCTAGCTGGACGAAGAGAGTTTTGCAGTAGATTGCTAGTGCAAAACCAGCCTTTGGGTGGAAGAGAGAAGAGCACACACAGAGGGAAAATTTCAATCAGGGAATTTCTAGTCTCAAGAAGTTCAATATTTCCTTGCAGATTGGCAGTAGTTGTGACAAAATCTCCTCATACCAGAAAGGAGTGCGAGTAACATAGCAGTAGTCGAGCGTAAGGAAAGAGGGAGCTTTCGATAGTTCGTTGGGATGGCCACTACGGGGCTTCGTGATCAGGACAAGTTAGATGGAGCTTTGTAATATCCCGTTTCGGGGATATCTCTAAAACACGGCAAACTCCAACCAGAGATGGACTGGGAGGGTGTTTACCAGATATGCTGCCTCTTGAAAAGAGGACGAAATCTGGAGGCTACCTGGCCCTTTCCAAACTCTATCTAAGAGTATAAGATAAACACACCAAGTGGTATAGAACTAAAACGCCCGAACGTATATAAGATAACAGTGCAGCAGACATACAATAGCATAGAAAGAATGTACGACAAATCATCCAGAAATATAGAGAGAGAATGCTAAGCCATTTTATTAAACTGAGAAATATAATGAAGTACAATAGGTGATCAGAGTGATGGCACCTAAACTTGCTCAAGGCAAGTGAAGAAATACTCTCAGAATACACAGGAAATGGCTACTCTCTGAACTGCGTCCCAGCTGCTGGAAAACTGCCGTGTAGCTGCTACTGCTAAAATGAGCTGAGGACTAGGGGTTTTTCCCCTTGCCAAAATGAGCTGAAAATCTGGAATCCTCCTCTACTCACTAATCTCGGCAAAACCCAGAAACCATATCAAAAATGGCCGAACCCCGAAAAACACCCCCCCCCCCCTTGGGGAATTATGCTGGCCTCCAAGGCTCTGCGCAGAGGCTGAATAGGAATGAATGAAATACTGCCTCAAACTCCACCAAAATCCTCACAAAGGCAAAGGCTGATCCTCTGCTCAATCTCCCAGCACAAAACCCCTGCAAAAATCTCAAACCGGAGCTCCTCCTAGATGGACTGCGTCCTCCCTCTCAATGACTACGCAGTCTCTCTGAATGCTCAGCTCCGCAACAAAACCAAACACCAAAACCTCCCACAAAATGCTGAAGAAAATACCTTGCCCAAGTAGGCACTCGAATTCCCCAAGGCTAAGAGCGAGATCTCCGACCGGAGACACTCAACGCACTAAACAGTGCTGCAGACAGGCTAAACAGCCAGCGTGCTCAAGAAGTCAAAATGACCAGCTCAATATCATCAACAACGAATGACCAAAATGAGGAGGCTCTCCCCTCTTTTATAACGTTGGCCTTCCTCCAAAACCCTAAGGCCTATCTCCTCAACGTAGCCTCCCTCTTGCCACGTCCTCATCCTCATCTGCGCAGTCTCTTCTAGAACATATGTGGGCCCCCTCTCTACGTGGTGCTTGGCCCCCCTTGGCTCCCTTTAAGTCACAAAGTTGTGCTACTAGGGAGTGTGTTTTATTCCACTAAGTGAGTTAGACCCTCTCCACTCACCTTTTTATTTATTAATAAAATATAAACGGCAAAATTAAGCAAAATCGAATATTCCCATTAGCCACTGCTAATTAGGAATATTACAGTCTTCCCCGGAAAAATGTTGCTTGCCCTCAAGCAACTGAAGTGATGGATGCTGCTAAATCTTCTCACTCTCCCAAGTGGCATCCTCATCCAGCAAATTCTTCCACCTCACCAAGAATTCCCGGACTGTCCGAACTCTGCCTCCTGTTGGGCTCCTGCCCCTATGTCTGCTCCCAAGAAAGTGGGCATGGTAGAGCATGTAGGTGCATGTGAAGCCATCAGTTGAATAGTATCACACTGAGCAGCACCATGCTCCGGCAAATGGTGGGATGTACCTGATCCCTCACCTACCTGGAATACCCATGGGGTCTCATGCTGTCTAGCCTCTACAGCAGTGAATCTCTGACCCATCACCTCAATCTGCCTCGCTAAATCCTGCATCGATTTGAGGAGTGCCTCCCCAAACTGTTTGGCCTCAGTATCATCTGCCATCGGCTCTCTCTGCTCTGAATCTAACACAGGCTCCTCCTGGTCTGCATCTATCACAGGCTCCTCCTGCTCTATGTCCACCACCCGAACACAGTCTCCCACTCCGTAGGTATTCTCCAACCTACACTCACGATCTCTATACTTCCTGCCTCTGTAACAAATATATGGCCTCTTTCCCGGTGTCATAGACAACTAGCTCCACAGGCTGGGCCAGAACTATGCTCTGATACCACTGTAATATCCAATTTCGAGGATATCTCTAAAACATGGCAAACTCCAACCAGAGATGGACTGGGAGGGCGTTTACCAAATATGTCGCCTCTTGAAAAGAGGACGAAATCTGGAGGCTACCTGGCCCTTTCCAGACTCCGTCTAAGAGTATAAGATAAACACACCAAGTGGTATAGAACTAAAACGCCCGAAAGTATATAAAGATAACAGTGCAGCAGACATACAATAGCATAGAAAGAATGTACGACAAATCATCCAGAAATATAGAGAGAGAATGCTAAGCCATTTTATTAAACTGAGAAATATAATGAAGTACAATAGGTGATCAGAGTGATGACACCTAAACTTGCTCAAGGCAAGTGAAGAAATACCCTCAGAATACACAAGAAATGGCTGCTCTCTGAACTGCGTCCCAGCTGCTGGAAAACTGCCGTGTAGCTGCTACTGCTGAAATGAACTGAGGACTAGGGGTTGTTCCCCTTGCCGGAATGAGCTGAAAATCTGGAATCCTCCTCTTCTCACCAATCTCGGCAAAACCCAGAAACCATATCAGAAATGGCCGAACCCCGAAAAACACCCCCCCCCCCTTGGGGAATTACGCTGGCCTCCAAGGCTCTACGCAGAGGCTGAATAGGAATGAATGAGATACCGCCTCAAACTCCACCAAAATCCTCACAAAGGAAAAGGCTGATCCTCTGCTCAATCTCCCGACACAAAACCCCTGCAGAAATCTCAAACCGGAGCTCCTCCTAGATGGACTGCGTCCTCCCTCTCAATGACTGTGCAGTCTCTCTGAATGCTCAGCTCCGCAACAAAACCAAACACCAAAACCTCCCGCAAAATGCTGAAGAAAATACCTTGCTCGAGTGTAATATTCCTAATTAGCATCGCTAATTGGAATATTTCATTTTTGTATAGTTTTGCCGCCTATAGTTAATTAATAAATAAAAGTGAGAAAGAGGGGTCAACTCACTTTAATAAAATAAAGTGCTTCCTAGTAGGAGCAACGTTGTGACTTAAAGGAAAGCCTTGGGGGTCCACACTTCCTATGAGAGAGGCCTCACGTAGGCTCTAGAAGCAACTGCGCAGGCATAGGAGGAGCACGTGGAGAGAGGGGACGCAGTTAAGGTTTTGAGGGGAGCTAGCACTATAAAAGGTGGGAGAGTCACTCCATTTGGCATTATTGATATGTTGATGATATTTTGAGCTAGACTTCTGTCTACTTGAGCACGCTGGCTGTTTAGTCGGTCTGCAACACTGTTTAGTGCGACTGAGTGTCTCCGGTCGGAGATCTCACCCTTGGCCCCGAGGGACTTCGAGTGCCTGCTCGGGCAAGGTATTCCTTCAGTCTTTAGCAGTTGATTTGCAGGTGATTTGGTTGGACGTTTTGCAGAGGAGCTGAGCTTCATTGGGTGACTGCGCAGTCTTAGAGGGAGGACGCAGTTGGAGTTAGAGCAGCTCAGTTGTGGGGATTTTCGTGGGAGATTCAGTGTATTTCAGCTTGGAGCGTTAGTCTCTTTCAGTTGGGGAGTTTGCAGAGGGATTTGTGGCTCTTTCTCAACATTCTTCTTTTGGCATCTGCGCTGGGCCTGGAGGGACAGCGTTTTCCTTGAGGAGGGCTTCTGGGGTGTTTTTCGGAGGTGGTCCATTTGCTTCATGGTTTCTGGGTTTTGTCCGGAGCAGAGAGTACAGGCGATCTACTGATTTTCAGCTCGTTCCGGTGAGGGGATCAACCCCTAGTTCCAGTTCATTGCAGCAGCGGCATCTTATGGCAGATTCTTCCAGCAGCTGGGACGCAGTCTCTATAGTAGCCATTTCCTGTTCTGAGAGGGTTCTCCACTTTCCTTGTGCAAGGATAGGTGCACTTATTCTAATTATCTATTGTACCCATATATATTCTCAGACTAATAAAATGGCTTAGCATTTCTGGTATTTTTATGTGTACTTGCTCTATATTCTATTTCCGGCATTTTTCCTATATAGTTGTATGCTTGTATTGCTGTGTATTGTTGTCTATTTCCTATTGGGGATATTACAGTGGTATCAGAGCATAGTTCTGGCTCAGCCTGTGGAGCTAGCAGTCTATGACGCCCGGGGATAAACCCTACATCTGTTATAGGAGCAAGAGATACAGAGACGTTGAGCGTAGGTTGGAGAACACCTACGGAGAGGGGGACTGTGTTCGAGTGGTGGACACAGATCGGGAGCAGCCCGAGATATACAGAGATCAGGGGCAGCCTGTGACGGATTCCGATCAGGAGCCGCCTGAGACAGATTCAGAGCAGGAGCAGCCTGTGGGGTACGCAGATCAGTGGGGTCCTATGGCAAACGAGGAGGATTCGAGGAGATTTAGAGAGGCGCTCCTCCAACACATGCAGGATGTGTCACAGAGACTCACGGCGATAGAGATCAAGCAGCGGGAAACCCCAAGGGGTCTTCAGATCGGTGAGGGATCGGGTACGTCCCATCATGTGTCGGAGCGTGATGCTATCCCCATCATGGCATCGCATGCACCCACGCAATCCACTATGCCCACATTCTTAGCAGAGGACACAGGGGCAGGAGCGCAGAGGGATATTCCAGCACCCACGCGATCCACCATGCCTACCTTCCTAGCAGAGGACACAGGGGCAGCAGCACAGCGGGAGCCGGAGGTTGACCCTGCCCAGATGGACGCCTACATTGCAGAGTACCTGGCACGCGGGCCGGCGATCAGAGATCTTATCTCATTCAGAGATTATGTTCAGCTTCAGCGTGATGGTAGGCCCCGTGATCATCACAGGGGGCACAGACATCATCATCATGACCACCGCGCAGCTAGCAGATTTCATTTGCCCACGTTTGACGGCACATCAAACGTGTCGGCAAAGTCTTGGGTAGAGAAGTTGGACATCTATTTCCAGCTTAATCAGATGTCGCAGTCAGAGGCCATTAAGGTGGCAACATTACATCTGGATGGTGAGGCCCAGGACTGGTGGTTTCACGGGATGACGACACTCGGGCATTCTACAGTGACGACATACGTCGAGTTTACCGGGAGGGTGATAGAGCGTTTTGACCGGAGGGATCCGGAGCAGCACTTCGTTGAGCTGACAAAGCTCAAGCAGACTGGGAGCCCAGAGACGTACATTTCAGACTTCTTGAGGATTTCAGTGATGGTGCCTGATCTATCCGCGGCTCGGATGGTCTACATGTTTGTGGAGGGGTTGACAGAGCCACTTCGTGGCCTAGTCAGGTCGACTAGACCAGCTACACTTCAGGATGCCATCAGCAGGACCCGGGATTTACAGGATGTCTTACCCGGGACTCGGGCACCTTACCCCCAAAGACAGGCCTTCCAGCCTAAGGGGAAGGACACGAGGATTCCGCCTCCCAAGGCGAATCCTGGGCGAGGGCAGTTTGATGATGAGGCCAGGAGAGAGTTGAGGAGGAAGCGGTTGTGCTTCACTTGCCAGGAGCCATGGGCACCGAGACATAGATGTGCTGCGGGGAAAGCACATTTCATTGAGGTCTTCTCCGAGAGCAGCGGGGAAGAGGATGAGGGGGATGACGTGGAGGCAGGAGATTGTTATGCAGCGCAGGATACCTTACCACCTCCACCACCCGCAGCAGGTGGTGCATCATTTGCACCCACTGGAGGAGCTCTAGCCGCATTGCGGGGAGTTCCCAAGTATTTGACGCTGCGCGTACGGGGGACAGTACGTGGACAGCGGGTCTCGGTCTTGGTTGATAGTGGGGCCACCCACAACTTTATTGATGCGCAGATGGTTGAGCGGAGAGGCATACAGACTGAGAGTTTTGATGGATTTTCCGTTTTGGTCCCAGGAGATCAGACTATGGTGTGTGCTCGGTATGTCCCAGAGTTATCAGTGACGATGGGCACTTATACATTGACAGATCATTTTTTCGTGGTGGATATCCCGAACACCAACATGATATTGGGTGTCCAGTGGCTCATTACTCTGGGGAAGGTCACGACAGATTGGAAGGCCCTAGAGATGGAGTGGGATGATCCCAAGACAGGGAGGCATGAGAAGATACGGGGACAGAACACATACCCGCCTCAGACAGTGTCGGCACATAGGATGGAGGCAACCTTCCGCAAGGGAGACATAGAGTGGGCCGTAGAGTTGCGAGCTTCGGAGGCAGTAGATACAGGTCAGACAGTGCATCCTGAGCTACAGTCTATCCTCGACAGGTATGCCGTAGTATTCGGGGACATTCCACCAGGGCAGCCACCGGATCGGGGGTTTGAGCATACTATTGAGCTGGAGCAGCGTATACAGGCAGTGATCACCACACCGTATAGACATCCCAAGGCCTATCGGGATGAGATAGAGCGTGCTATTCAGGAGTTGCTGGCCCTTGGTCACATTCGGCCGAGCACGAGTCCTTTTGCTTCTTCCGTGGTGTTGGTGAAGAAGAAGGACGGCACATTGCGGATGTGCATTGACTACAGGGCTCTGAATAAAAAGACCCTGAAGAACAGGTACCCCATCCCCAGGATCGATGAGCTGATGGACGAGTTGAGAGGAGCACGGTTCTTCTCAAAGATTGACTTGAGATCTGGGTACCATCAGATACGCGTTGAGGGAACAGGACATTCCCAAGACCGCCTTCAGGTGTCATTATGGGCACTTCGAGTTTCTGGTCATGCCTTTTGGGCTGACCAATGCACCCGCTACCTTTCAGTCGTGCATGAACCACATTTTCAGGGGTCATCTGAGGAATTTTGTGTTGGTCTTCTTCGATGACATACTTATATATAGCAGGACTTGGGAGGAGCATCTCCAACACATTGAGACAGTTTTGCGCATCTTGGAGGAGCAGCAGTTCTATGCCAAGCTCTCCAAGTGTGAGTTCGGCTTGACGAAGATGCTGTACTTGGGGCATATTATGGGAGTGGACGGGGTGAGAGTCCACGAGGAGAAAATCAGGGCCATCAAAGATTGGCCAGAGCCGAGGAATGTGACTGAGCTTCGGGGATTTATTGGCATTTGCACATACTACAGGAAGTTCGTCAAGGGCTTCTCACAGCTTGCTGCACCCCTCACAGACTTGACGAGGAAGGGGGCATTCAGTTGGTCGGACACAGCACAGCGAGCTTTTGATAAGCTCAAGGAGGTGATGAGCAGCTGCCCTGTGCTTGCATTGCCGGATTTCACGCAGCCATTTGTCCTCGAGTGTGATGCATCAGGAGAGGGGATTGGTGCGGTATTGATGCAGGGCGGTCACCCTATAGCTTTTGAGAGCCGGAAGCTCCTTCCGCATGAGAGGTTGTATTCCATATACGACAAGGAGATGTTGGCCATCATGCATGCATTGGCCAAGTACCGGCAGTATTTAGTGGGCAGCCGATTCAGGGTGAGATCAGACCACAACAGCCTCAGGTACTTTCTGGAGCAGAAGCAGTTGCAGGAGAGGCAGCAGAAGTGGATCAGTAAGATCCAAGCCTATGACTTTGACATAGAGTACGTCAAAGGCAAGAATAACGTGGTAGCTGATGCCCTTTCCCGTAGACTGGCCACGTTATCTCTTATGAGCTTGAACGCTGATTGGAGGGCTCGACTGTTGGTAGAGTACTCCAAGGACAGGTTTGCGTGTGAGGTGTTGGATGGGCAGGTAGCAGATGACAGGTACAGGGTGGTCGACGAGATCATCTATTACAGGGACAGGATCTTCTTGACTGAGGGATCTCAGCTCAAGAAGAAGATACTCCAGGCTTCACACGATTCTCCATTGGCGGGCCATCAGGGGTTCACCAAGACTTACAGGGCTATCTAGGAGAGGTTCTCATGGAAGGGCCTCAAGGAGGACGTACTCCAGCATGTCAGGGAGTGCGATGTTTGTCAGAGAAACAAGGGAGAGATGAGCCATCCTGCAGGGTTGTTGCAGCCTCTTCCCATTCCAGAGGGGAAATGGGAGAGCATATCGATGGACTTCATCACAGGGTTGCCCATGGTACAGGGCAAGGACTGCATCTTTGTCGTCGTTGACCGACTGACGAAGTATGCTCATTTTTTCGCCATATCCGCACACCACACAGCAGCGTAGGTGGCTGAGCTGTTCTTCAGGGAGATTTTCAAGTTACATGGTCTACCTAAGACCATTGTCAGCGACAGGGACAGCCGCTTCATGGGCGGATTCTGGCAGGAGCTCTTCCGGTTAGTGGGAACAGAGTTGACACCGAGCACTAGTTATCACCCCCAGACGGACGGACAGACAGAGATAGTTAACAAGTGGCTGGAGGGCTACTTGCGTAACTATGTCAGTGGACAGCAGAGGGCATGGCTGAAGTGGCTGCATCTGGGAGAGTACTGCTACAACACGACGCATCACATGTCCATTGGTATGTCACCTTTCTATGCTTTATATGGATATCATCCTTTATCTTTTGTGGACATGATGTTTGGTGCTAGTAGGGCTCCGAGAGCCAAGATATGGATCCAAGAGAGCCAAGATATCCTCCGAGCTCTCAAGGATAACATAGCCACGGCACAGAATCAGCAGAAGTTGTATGCTGATAAGGGTCGGGTGGAGAGACACTTTGAGGTAGGAGACTTGGTCTACCTGCGACTACAGCCATACCGACAGTCTTCACTTAAGCAGAAGGGGGCTGAGAAGCTTAAGCCCCGTTTTTATGGGCCATACAGGGTGATATGCAGGATTGGGGAGGTTGCATATGAATTGGAGCTGCCCCAAGGCAGCAAGATCCATAACATTTTTCATGTATCATGCCTGAAAAAGGCATTGGGCCAGCAGGTGACAGTCACAGATGAGCTACCACCCACGGATGATGAGGGGCATCTGGTGTTGCAGCCGGAGGCTATTATTGATACTCGGGAGAGGCAGCTGCGGAGCAGGACGATCCGGGAGTTCTTGGTGAGGTGGAAGAATTTGCCGGATGAGGATGCCACTTGGGAGGATGAGAAGATTTTGCAGCATCCATCACTTCAGTTGCTTGAGGACAAGCAACGTTCTGCCGGGGGAGACTGTAATATTCCTAATTAGCACCACTAATTGGAATATTTCATTTTTGTATAGTTTTGCTGCCTATAGTTAATTAATAAATAAAAGTGAGAAAGAGGGGTCAACTCACTTTAATAAAACAAAGTGCTTCCTAGTAGGAGCAACGTTGTGACTTAAAGGAAAGCCTTGGGGGTCCACACTTCGTATGAGAGAGGCCTCACGTAGGCTCTAGAAGCAACTGCGCAGGCATAGGAGGAGCACATGGAGAGAGGGTACGCAATTAAGGTTTTGAGGGGAGCTAGCACTATAAAAGGTGGGAGAGTCACTCCATTTGGCATTATTGATATGTTGATGATATTTTGAGCTAGACTTCTGTCTACTTGAGCACGCTGGCTGTTTAGTCGGTCTGCAGCACTGTTTAGTGCGACTGAGTGTCTCCGGTCGGAGATCTCACCCTTGGCCCCGGGGGACTTCGAGTGCCTGCTCGGGCAAGGTATTCCTTCAGTCTTTAGCAGTTGATTTGCAGGTGATTTGGTTGGACGTTTTGCAGAGGAGCTGAGCTTAATTGGGTGACTGCGCAGTCTTGGAGGGAGGACGCAGTTTAAGTTAGAGCAGCTCAGTTGTGGGGATTTTCGTGGGAGATTCAGGGTGTTTCAGCTTGGAGGGTTAGTCTCTTTCAGTTGGAGAGTTTGCAGAGGGATTTGTGGCTTTTTCTCAGCATTCTTCTTTTGGCATCTGCGCTGGGCCTGGAGGGACAGCGTTTTCCTTGAGGAGGGCTTCTGGGGTGTTTTTCGAAGGTGGTCCATTTGCTTCATGGTTTCTGGGTTTTGTCCGGAGCAGAGAGTACAGGCGATCTACCGATTTTCAGCTCATTCCGGTGAGGGGATCAGCCCCTAGTTCCAGTTCATTGCAGCAGCAGCATTTTACGGCAGATTCTTCCAGCAGCTGGGACGCAGCCTCTATAGCAGCCATTTCCTGTTCTGAGAGGGTTCTTCACTTGCCTTGTGCAAGGATAGGTGCACTTATTCTGATTATCTATTGTACCCATATATATTCTCAGATTAATAAAATGGCTTAGCGTTCTGGTATTTTTATGTGTACTTGCTCTATATTCTATTTCCGGCATTTTTCCTATATAGTTGTATGCTTGTATTGCTGTGTATTACTGTCTATTTCCTATTGGGGATATTACATCGAGTAGGCACTCGAAGTCCCCCGGGGCTAAGGGCGAGATCTCCGACCGGAGACACTCAACGCACTAAACAATGTTGCAGACAAGCTAAACAGCCAGCGTGCTCAAGAAGTCAAAATGACCAGCTCAATATCATCAACAACGAATGACCAAAATGAGGAGGCTCTCCCCTCTTTTATAACGTTGTCCTTCCTCCAAAACCCTAAGGCCTATCTCCTCAACGTAGCCTCCCTCTTGCCACGTCGTCATCCTCATCTACGCAATCTCTTCTAGAGCATACGTGGGCCCCCTCTCTACGTGGTGCTTGGCCCCCCTTGGTTCCCTTTAAGTCACAACGTTGTGCTATTAGGGAGTGTGTTTTATTCCACTAAGTGAGTTAGACCCTCTCCACTCACCTTTTTATTTATTAATAAACTATAAACGGCAAAATTAAGCAAAATCGAATATTCCAATTAGCCACTGCTAATTAGGAATATTACAAGCTTCCAACCACGTCATCTAGAAGGCAAGGGTGTCCTTCCTTCTGGATGAGTTTGACCTGAAAACCTAAATCAATAATGTAGTGACAGTTCCCCAGGATGCAGATCAGCTGAAAGAGAACAAAAAGGATATGGCACGGGTGAAGCGGTTGATCCTTGATGGAGTCAGGAAGCATGTAGTCTCGCATATAGCTGGAAAAGATACTTCCAAGCAGATGTGGGATTCTCTCGCCAAGCTATATCAGGGTACTTCCGAGCAGCGGAAGATGTATCTCGAGGAGAAGTTGACACTAATCTGTATGCAGCAAGGGGAACGCATAGACCCCTACCTTACCAGGATTTAGGAGGTCTAAGACTAGCTAGCAGTTGTTGGGGCAGTGACTCAAACTTCGGAGCTAGTGCAATTAGATCTCAACAGTGTTTCATAAGAGTGGAAGGTATTTGTCCAAAGTATATTGGGCACAAATACGCTACTAAGATGGGACAGGGTGTGGGCTGATTTGCAACAGGAGGAGTTGAGACAAGCTTTTATGAAGAGCTCCATCAGTGGCAGCAGTAGCAGCTAGCAAAAGACGGTGAAGAGCTCCATATATTTGTACTATTGCTCCATTCTATAACAAAATGGCTCAGCTGATTCCATATTTCAAATTGTTCTAGGTATTTACTGAATTTCTTAAAAAAATTGCGATGCAGATTTTGTTATTTGCTTGCATATCACTGTTTTTCCTATTTTGAAACATTATAGTGGTATCAAAGCCCAAATATTGGCTCAGTCATGGGAGGACTCTCTTATGAATAAGGAGGATAGACAGAATATTACTTACAGAGGCAAGAGCAAAGAGAGGGAGCTAGAGATCACTCTAGACACTGAAGACCGTGGGAAGGCAGTGATTGTAGAGGATATGGGGGAGCCCAAGAGCAATGAAGAGATGACCTTTGACAGTCTCTTGAAAGCCCCGAATGATTTGGCAAAGGGGCAGAAAGAGATGTTAAATGAGATCAAGATGCAGAACCGGGAGCGAGCACTCACCGGGATTTTCTATTTGGGAAATTTCATCTGGTTTAGGAGATATTAAATTAATTAATTATTTTAATGTATTTCCTAAGTTAAAACTTAGGGAACTTAAATAATTAAAGTGAATTTAATTAAACATGTGATGAAATTGTCTTAAGTCACATGGATCAAGCTTTCTTTTAATCTTAGCCACTGATTCAAGATCTGATCATGGTCATTGGTTTCCTAACGAGAAAAGTATAAAGGAAAGGCTTGGGGTCATTTGTAAAGACACACAGAGGCAGAGCACTGAAACTAAGCTGAGATTCTAGGGCGAGTTTGCTAAGAATTCTCAGAAGTGTTTCAGCTGCAGAGAGGAGAATTTAGGCCAAGGGGATGATCTGATCCCAGGGTCTAGAATCAACAAGAGGCAGAGATCATGTGAATTTATGTAGATGTTCTACGCTTGATGCAACTTTACTTTTTCTCCCAATATCAGTTAGCAATCACATAAACAATAAAGTAAAATGTTGATAGAACATACCAGTAAATTGACAGAAGACAAGCCAGAAATATATAAGTGTGCTGGTGCGTTACGGCGGTCAACATGATGCTTCAACCAGCAAAGTCTCAATATTTTCAGCCAACCAGCAATGTCACACAACCCTCTAGGAAAGCCAAATGGTCAACTCAAAAGTCAACCCAAAAAGTCAACGATGTCAGTCAATGGTCAACGCAAACAACAGCAACAGCTAGGTCAATGCAGAAAAGTCAAAGCCAACGTCTTGCCTCGGGAATAGTGCCAAAAAATGCAGATTTGGAAAATCGAACTTTTGGGAGAGTTTCAGGTCCTTTTGACCTTGCATTGACCAAAGTCAACGCTGGTCAAATTTTGTTGCAGAAACCCTAGATCGAAATCAAAAATGTGTTGTTGCTTGGAATTTCCCACGTGTGGAGAGAAGAGCCTCCAAGGTCATCGAACCAATCAGATGAGGTGAGATAAATGTGTGAGGATGAGATGAGTGAAAATGTCCTGCAACGTTGACCAATTTATATCCATCAGTGAGGGTGTGTGACACAACTGTTGGGGCACAAAACCTTAAGGCCGACCTGCACATATTTTGAATAAATTCAAAATAAATGTTCTGCTCAACGGATTAAGATGATATTTAGATCGATCTTGCACCTCTCCGAAAGAGGAGTCCAATAAAAAAATTGGCATCTTCATCTGAGCATCACAATATGGAGTTTGGACCTAGTCGTCCAAAATTAACACTCCCTCTCGAGTCTCAACTAGGGAGAACTCCATCCACTTGTACAATCCAAACATCATGCATCATCCCGCTGTAACTTGCTTTGCTGGCTTCTTTATTTCAGAAAAAAAGTGGGTCAGTCACAAAGACATCATTTCCGACTAACAGATTCAGCCCAGAGGTCTGAAACCTCTATAGGACTCGCAAATAGTCTCATACCAACCCGAAGTTGGTTTACCTGACCCGAAGTCAGTTGGACGTCCGAAACCTCACTATACTTGATCCCAGATCAAGTGGTTGGACTGTGCCATCCTAGATAGAGAGTACGGCAATCTCTGATGCATCCATCAGTCTTTGCTACTAGCCTCTAGCTTTTCCCACCTCACTGGCCAAATGAGAGGTACTTCCCATCAGTCCGGAACTCAAATGGGTAGGATGCATACGGGGCACAGATCATGAGAGGTGAACAAACTCAATCATCATAACGGTGGGGCAGAAGCACACCAACAAGGTTCGGCAAGCCTAGCCCTGTGGTTGCTTATAGCTCTGAGAAGCTATCCCCAAAGCCCCCCAGAGCTCCAAGAGCTCATCGTCCAACAAGACCCTCAGAATAGGGTCATTCCACGATTCCAAGATTCTCACGGAAGGTTAGGAACATGACCTTCCCCAAGGGCATTGTGAGAATATCCGCGACCTACTCATCAATTCCTATATGATCGAGCCTTACGGCGCCTCGCTGTACCATATCCCGAATAAAGTGGTACCAGCCATCATCATGCTTAGATCGATCGTGGAACATGGGATCCTCTGACAAACAAATTCCACTCTGGTTATCGCAAAGAATAATGGTGGCATCTAGCACATGCTTGAACAGCTCACTGAAGAGCTTTCGCAACCAAGTGAGTTCACAACGGGCCATACATGCTGCAATGTATTCGGCCTCAACGGTGCTCAAGGCTACCGACTTTCGTGACCTACCCGAAGTAGATCTACGTGTGAAGCAGCATCCAGATGTGCTCTTGCGATCCACCACATTGCCAACCCAATCGGCATCAGTATATCCAAGGAGTGTCATGCTCCTGACAGTGTATCTCAACCCATGGTCTATCGTGCCCCAGAGATATTTCATGATTTTCTTGGCACCAACCCAGTGAATGTTATGATCAACCATGTGTTGACTCAAAGTGTTCACTGCACAACATACGTCCGGACGGGTATTCACTAAGAACATCAAGGCCCCTCCAAGTTGACGATACTCAGTAGGATTTGCTAACATGAGCCCAGCAGCGCTACCGCTCAACTTCTCAAAGTTGACCTCCATCGTGTCGACATGGACTTACAGTCCACCATTCCAAATCTTTCCAGAAGCTTCACAATATATTTTCCTCGAGAAAGGAAAATCTCGCCAGGTCTCTGCCAGACCTCCAAGCCTAGGAAGTAGTGCATCAGTCCTAGGTCCTTCATCTCCAACTCAGCAGCGAGCTCCCTCTTGCACTGATGAATGAGAAGGTTAGCACCTGTCAGGAAAAGGTTGTCCACATACAGCACCAGAATGAGAGGATTTTCTCTATCAACCTTAAAGTAAAGGTTTGGATCAGCATTACTACAAGTGAAGCCCAGCTTCATCAGGTAGTTATCTATCCTCTCGTACCAAGCTCTGGGTGCTTGATTCAACCCATAGAGGGCTTTCTTCAACCTGCAGACATGGGTGTCCCGATCTTGGACTTCGAACCCCAGAGGTTGCTCCACATACACCTCTTCCTTTATCGCACCATGTAGAAATGTGGTCTTCACATCCATCTAATGAAGACTCCATCCTTGCATAGCAACAAGGGCTATGATAGATTGGATGGTGGTATATCGGGCCACAAGTGCAAATATATCATCATAGTTTATGCCTTCCTTTTGAGAGAAGCCACAGGCAACGAATCTTGCCTTGAACTTTTCAGCACTTCCATCAGATCCATGCTTGATCTTGTAGAGCCATTTCGAGGTGACAACTGCTTTGTCCTTCGGTCTTGGAACCACATCCCAAACATCATTCTTCATTATGGACTCATACTCTTCGTGCATAGCATCCTTCCAGACTTGATGCTTTACGGCTTCCTCAAAAGATCCAAACTCAGGCCACTCTGTCGGCCCGCCGCATCTCAGACCCAATGCCTGGATCCCATACCAACCTCTGGGTGCTGCTATGCACCTGTGTCAAACCTCTTGGAACAGATCCCTCAATGCCGGGATCCCAAACTGATCTCTCTCTGTCCCAGTCAACAAACAATCCCCCCGGATCCTAATGCCACCATGGCCAATCATCGCCCAAGTCCCACGGCTTAGGCTGCGCACTGTCTCTGGCTATAGCTGATGCTCTCAGAGGTGAAGACCACCAACAAGCATCAATGCTCCCGGGCTCCTGCTGTGTTGTACCTGTGACTGCATATGCTGCTCCACCAACTGCATACCAACTCATCACCTCTCTCCAATCCAAGTCCGGACTCAATCCCATGTTGATCCTACTCTCCTGAAATCGGGAAGGAGTCCTGAAGTAACGACAACCGGTGCCCTCCTGCCAACTGGAATCTGTAACATCTACTATGTCTAAGGGCCCCTGCTCTGATGTGCTCCCCACGAAAAATACCGTACCATCAAGAGGGTACCAACTCATGATCTCCCGCCAGTCCATCCTGGAAGAAGAATCCAATGTAGCAACAACTACACATGGAACATGCCCAGGGTGTTGTCGCCAGCGCGTAATCAACTCCCACTGCTCTGCCCTGTCTACCAATGGAAACTGCCTGTAGAAGGAAGCCCCTCTCTCTATAGTGGGCCAAAGTGGGCAAGACATGCTGCAAGCCCCATCGATGTACTCCTGGAGAGTACTGCTCACTGAAAGTACTGCAACTCGACCGACTGTATGTACATCTATCTGTACCTCATCGATGTGTCGACCCAAAGATGGATGCTCCACCATCTCCAACAACTCATCCCTCTCATCGGGAATGTAAAACTCCTGCTGTCCCCTAGCTTCCTGCAGAACTATCCCATCGACCCCCAACATCTCTAGAGGATATGGATTTGCAACTGCCGTCACTGTACTCGGTGTCTGTGCATCTGACTGCTCCTCCTCAAAGGCTGACCCCAATGTTAGCCGCATATCCATCATAGGCTCAATGTGGGCGCCCATCTGGATCTCCCCCAAAGGAATATCATGCCTGATGTGAATAATATCCTCCTCTGCTAACTCAGGCTCCATCATACGCTGCTCTGACTGAATCATCACAAGGGACTCATCACCCAGAGTATCTCCTATACAGTCCCCTGACTGCTCACCCTGCACACTGGAATACAGCTCTAGTCTACTGTCATCATCTCTGCATGACTGCTCTCGCTCCACGGAAGCATCCTCAACTGATCCCATGGACTCATCTGAAGAAGAGCCCTCACCCTGTCATACAGATGGAATGTCTACCTGCTCTAGCTCTGCCACCTCATCTGCATCTCTCAAACATGAGTGATCAGGCCCCCAAGGTTCTTTGCAAATGAAGCAAAGTCCCTTCCTCCTCAGCTCATTTCTGCTGCGTGACCTACCAAACTGGAGCCGCTCCTCCTTGGTCAACTGTCTCCTGAGAAACTCAATGCTCTGCTCAACTAGCCCTTGGGCTAGCTCATATGCAGCAGGTGAGACCAACTGCTCTCTCCTCCAAATGCTCAGCAACCTAGTCTGCAACTCTCGGCAAATGGCCTCACGGATTCCCATACATGACGACAGGATGGACTGCATCTGTGCTATGGCTGTGTTAGAATGATGTCTCCTAATGCTGAAGAAGCATTGGAACATCTGCAGAATCAAGCCATCACACTCAAGGTCAAACATGATCTCATGAGTCCGGGTCATGGCCATGACTTCTAAAACCTTAAGCTTCCTCCTAAATGTAGAGCCTGCACAGTTGTCCAATCCCGAAAGGTTCCTACTATCAATCTGAAAATTCTTCTCATAATATCATCATTGTAGGGAGGGAAGGGTGCTGTTATCCTCAAAATATCACTGAAACAAGAGGCGACTATAAGTTGGACTCTCTCACTTGGATGTTCTAAGAATCTGGCTTGTACCAATGTAAACATAGATGGCTCCAAAGCCCAATTTAAACACCAATCAGATTGCTCTACCTTGGAAAGGCAGGATTCCCGTTTCTCTAACATGGGAAAGTCATCTTCTGATCTTCCATTCTTTAAGTCCATCCCAAGTGCATAAAGCCAATTTCCCACTTCTTCCTCCTTTTGTAAATTCCTCGGATGCCTTTGTTGGAGCAAATTATGTACCTTCTTGGAGAAGGGTATGTTGTTTTGTTTTGTTCTCTGGTTTCCTGCTGCATGGTGGTTTAAGGAACCAGCTTCTATTTTAATTTTCATCAATCTGCTTAGGAATCCTTCCATGGTTCAGCCAATGGAAAGACCACTGTTTTTCTGAGTTTAATGCATTTTTCTGAGTTTGCCAATTTTCAGAGGAGTGATGGTACACAATGATGCATTCAGCCCTAACCAACAACTGATATCTATATTTTCAAGCTCAGAATATATATATATATATATATATATATATATATATATATATATATATATTTTGTTGACAGCAATGGACAAAACTTCATAACCAAGACACAGTGACCTTTCTTAATGATATTCACAAATGTATACTTAGGAAATATAGAATGGAACCTGGTTTATATATCTTCCACAATGTTGCAGTAGTCACACATTTGAACAGAAGTATTTCTCAAGGAGCGGCCTCTTCATTCCTATGAAATGCATACTCTGCTACAACCACAGTGATAGCAGTCTTCTACAGCAGTGCATCAATCTTCAAACTCGACAGTTTGGTCCACGCTTATTTCCAACACACGCAAATATAACAATCAATTTGGTGCAATTCTCTCTTCATAGATTGCTCTGTGGCTGATGGCGGTAAATTTCAGAACTCGGCCTTTTAGAGAAGAAATGTGGCCTCTGCAGTGTAACTCAGGTCGACCAACAACGTGTACCCACAGCTGTGCATCCACCCATAAATCTGCACCCGTCAACTGTCTGTGCAAATCACCGCTGATCACCTTGGGTCGTTGCTGCACCGGGATTATAGAAACACGATTTATGTGTAATTAATTTTGCATGACTGATATTATGGGCATTCACTCCTAATACTAGCTCTTCGACATGTGCCCGGCTTTCACAAATAGCCGGCGCAATTTTCGAATGGCGGCATTAATCCCTTTCTTCAGATGCCGATAGCACACATCAATCTGTTTAGAGAAAACGCTGGCGGCAACATTTTGGCTTGCTGAAGAGTTTATTCAGATGTGTCTTCCCCTTGAACAAATACGGGATATGGTTAGCAGTTGTGGCCATTCTGATTCTGGCGGCGACATAGTTTCAGAGAAATTTGGCTCCTTTACTCGACGACCGTCAACAATTTGACTTCATTAGTGACATTTTGCCCTTGCGATGAAGCATCGGTCCAGTTACGCAAGTAATCAGATGTCGATTCTCCTCTTGAATTCCAATTTGACCGCCTGTCTCCAGCAAGAATGAATGTAGCGCCACGCTCAACAATATTTTGAATGCACAATCTCTCGTTTTCAAGCAAAATCACTGATATTTAATTAAAAAATTTTATTGCTGCAAAATGTTGGAAACGATTTTCTTCAACGCACGACTTAGTTCATCGCACAACACACTTATTACAGAATTCTGAGCTCACTGCCCCCGTACTTGCGCTATCGCTTACCCCGCGGAGCGTGTATGCTTCGACCGTTTTCCGATTGACTGTGCGGAGCCCCACAGCCCCACCCCGTCTCCTTGCTGACTGAACCAACAGTTCTGGTTGGACAGAACACGTTGCCGTCCGCAGAAAACACAGCCCACAAAGAGAAAAAGAATGTCGCTACTGTCACAATTTTGCGGTGGTGGTGAATGCGGCCCCACTAAGCCACGATCAATAATCACATGCCGTGTAAACCAAACGTCGTATGCTCCCTTTTCGCATGGCTTCTTTGTCTGGTCGTGTGACTCTTTTTCATAAACTCTCCGACAATCATAATACAACCTAGAGGCCTTATGCGTAATGCCGTCTCAGTCCTCCAGAAGCTCTCGGTCCTCAAGGAGACACGAAGGATGCAACTCCTGCAATCATCATTCTGGCACCGGAAGAAACATCCTTCGATAGAGGAATTCAATCTCCAACACCAACAACAAATAATACTTTGGCAAATAGATTCCTCTTCAGAATTTTTAGAAATAACTACAGGTAATCTGAAACCCTCAGTAAAATCCTTGACTTTGTTTCTTCTGGAAATTTGGCAAATAAATCCTCAGGCTGGCAAGAAAAATACCTTCAGTAATTTACAGAAGATTGTGATTCTTCTTCGAGATTGGTCTGCACAAACCCTTTGATACTAATAGCTGTAACTGAAAATTGTAATAATAATCACTGCAACTGGAGCTGAAACCCGCAGGCTGAACCAAGACTTTGCTCTGATACCACTGTAATATCCCAGATGGGATATTTTAACTAAAAATGCAGAAAAATACTGAATACCACAATTTGCCGTAAAATAATCATTCACTCAACAGAAGATTGCCATGTAAAATAAAAAAGACAGTAAACACTGCAATCCAATACCATATAGAACAGAAGAAAAATCTCAGCTTTTATTATAGATAATAAACAGGGGTTTACATATAGAGCTGACCCAGAAAGAGCTGAGATAGAAAACTGGCCACCAAGATAAGCTGCTGAATGGCGCTGGCCACAAACTGAACTGCTGCACTCTCCCTCCGGCAACAGCTGACACTGAACCCACTAAAAATGATAAAGCCCAAGTTGAAGATCTGAATGATCCTCACACCAAACTCTGAAGCTCTATGAAACTCCTAAGTGAAGTCTCCTCAAAAGTATTGGGTTTCCGTCCAAAACTCACAAATCACCCGAGGGTTTCCGTCCTGGGGCTACTGCATGAAGTAGAGAACCACGTCCTCCAACCTCTCATATACAAGCAAATGATCTACTCCAAAAGATGTCTCCCAATGGCCTCTTCCCTCTCTTTTATAGATCCCTTGGAGCCTTCTAGAGCATTATTTTATTATTATTTTATTCATGGAGCACTTTTCCCTTTTATTAAAATATTATAAAATATTCCTTTTTAATGCAGAAAAGGGTAAATCAGCTACCACGCCTTCTCCGGTCACTAAAATCTGTGTCTAACTGTCCCATCGTGTAGGTCTCCTCGTCCCGGCTCCAATGAGCTATTACACTAAGGTGTTTCATCATGTATTCCTCTCGGAATGCCACCTTGAGCATAATTAGCTGAGTTAAGCCCATAAATAACTCAAAATTCCGAAAGTTATCGGAATGCATCAGAGCAAAAGCCAAACTGCCCGGATGATGGAGTATATCAAGCGAATGCCTCTGAACACCATGAAAACTCCTCAAAACTCCTCCGAAAAGCTCCTGAGCCCACTGATAGCACCAATCTGTACATGTGACCTGTCTGCTCCTAACTTTGGAAGTCCCTCCTAGCCCTGTCATGGGTGATACCAAAAATGGAAATATTACATCATGCATGAATCACATCTTCCGCAGTCACTTGAGGAAGTTTGTGTTAGTGTTTTTCTATGACATCAGGACATGGGAGGAGCACCTACAGCATATTGAGGCTGTATTGCGCATATTGGAGGAGCAGCAATTTTATGTTAAGCTCTCCAAATGCGAGTTTGGGCTAACAGAGATGCTCTACTTGGGGCACATCATTGGGGTGGACAGAGTGAGGGTCCACGAGGAGAAGATCAGGGCCATCAGGAATTGGCCAGAGCCGAAGAATGTGATGGAGCTTTGGGGGTTTGTAGGTATCTGCACCTACTACCAGAAGTTCGTCAAGGGATTTTCCCAACTTGCGGCACCCCTTACAGACCTTACCAAAAAGGGGGCATTCAGTTGGACTGACACAGCGCAGAGGCCTTTCGACAAGCTTAAGGAGGTGATGAGCAGCTGTCCAGTTTTGGCATTGCCAGATTTCACGCAACCATTTGTCCTAGAGTGTGATGCATCAGGGGAGGGGATAGGCGCAGTCTTGATGCAGGGAGGCCACCCCATAGCTTTCGAGAGACGGAAGCTATTGCCAGATGAGAGGTTGTATGCTATATACGACAAGGAGATGTTGGCCATTATGCATGCATTGGCCAAATTTGGGCAGTACCTGGTGGGGAACAGGTTCAGAGTGAGGACTGACCACAACAGCCTCCGATTCTTTCTAGAACAAAAGCAGTTGCAGGAGAGGCAGCAAAAGTGGGTCATCAAGATCCAGGCATATGATTTCGACATCGAGTATGTCAAGGGGAAGAACAACGTGGTGGTCGATGCACTTTTGCATAGACCGACAGCGTTGTCTTTGATGAGTTTAGATACGAACTAGAGAGCTCAGCTGTTGGTAGAGTACTCCAAGGACCGTTTTTCCTGTGAGGTATTGGACGGACAGGTTACAGATGACAAGTACAGGGTAATGGATGAGGTGATCTAATTCAGGGACAGGATCTTCTTGACCGAGGGCTCCAAGTTCAAGGGGAAGATATTGCACGCCTCACATGATTTGCCACTATCAGGCCACCAGGGGTTCACCAAGACCTATAGGGCCATCAGAGAGAGGTTCTCATGGAAGGGCCTCAAGGAGGACGTACTCCGACATGTCAGGGAGTGCGAAGTTTGCCAGCGCAATAAGGGGGAGATGAACCATCCGGCGGGTTTACTGCAGCCTCTTCCCATACCAGAGGGAAAATGGGAGAGCATTTCAATGGATTTCATCACAGGGTTACCCACTGTACAGGGCAAGGATTGCATATTTGTAGTCGTTGATCGGCTGACAAAATATGCACACTTCTTCGCTATATCAGCACGATACACTGCAGCACAGGTAGCGCAGTTGTTCTTCAGGGATGTCTTCAGATTACATGGTCTCCCAAAGACCATTGTCAGTGACAGGGATAGCCGCTTCATGGGCGGGTTTTGGCAGGAGCTTTTCCGTTTGGTGGGCACCGAGTTGACCCCGAGCACTAGTTATCACCCACAGACGGATGGACAGACGGAGATAATGAACAAGTGGCAGGAAGGCTACTTGTGAAACTATGTCAGCGGGCAGCAAAAGGCATGGTTACGATGGTTGCACTTGGGGGAGTACTGTTATAACACCACTCCCCATATGTTTATCAGTATGTCTCCATTTTATGCTTTATATGGATATCATGCTTTATCTTTTGCTGACGTGATGTTTGGTGCTAGCAAGGCCCCTAGGGCCAAGGATTGGATCCAAGAGAGTCAGATATACTTCGGGCTCTTAAGGATAACATAGCTACAGCACAAAATCAGCAGAAGTTGTATGTCGATAGGGGACGGGTTGAGAGGCAGTTTGAGGTAGGGGACTTGGTCTACCTACGATTGCAGCCCTATCGAAAATCCACGCTAAAGCAAAAGGGGGCTAAGAAGTTCAAGCCCCGCTTTTATGGACCATACATGGTGACACGCAGGATTGGGGAGGTTGCATATGAGGTGCAGTTGCTCACTGGTAACAAGATTCATAATATTTTCCATGTTTTATGCCTGAAGAAGGCACTGGGACAGCAGGTGACTGCAACTAAGGAGCTTCCGCCCACAGATGACGAGGGGCATTTGGTGCTGCAGCCAGAGGCCATTATTGACACTAGGGAGAGGCAGCTGCAGAGCAGAACAGTCAGGGAATATCTAGTGAGATGGAGGAATCTACTGAATGAGGATGCCACTTGGGAGAGTGAGAAAATTCTACAGCATCCATCATTGCAATTGCTTGAGGACAAGCAACGTTTTTCCGGGGAGGACTGTAATATTCCCAATTAGCAATAGCTAATTGGAAATATTAATTTTTGGCTATTTCACTTTAATAAAGTTAATTTAGAAATAAAGTGGGTGAAGAGGGACACTTAACTCACACTTAGGATAAAAACATTTCCTAAAGTCACTTGGAGACATGATTATTTGGCAGCGTGGGGCCTAAAGGACAAAGTGGCAGCTTGGAGGAGATGTCAGCGTGGGTAGCGTGGGCCCAAGTCAGCGCAGAGCTAGAAGGACAGCTTGGCTCAAGGAGGCAGCGCAGTTGGTGGTGGGGCCTAGGTGAGAGCAAGGTTCTCCAAACATAAAAAGGGAGAGAGGCTCCTCATTTTGATTGATTATGATTATGCATCTATGATAATTGTCTTTTGACATTGAGCATGCTTTTGCTGTTGAGCAAAGTCTGCAAGTGTTATTCAGCACACCGGGTGTCTCCGTGCGGAGATCCAAGCCTCAGCCCTGGGGGACTTCGAGTGCCTGCTCGGGTGAGGAGTTCTATCCTTGTTTTGTCGGAGAGAGTTGAAGCAGCCACAGTTGGGATTGTTCACTTGCAGAGATAGCGCAGTGAGTGAGAGGGAGGACGCAGTCTTTGGAGGAGGAGATTCTGGATTGAGGGTTTATCAAGGGATTCAGCCCGGAAGAGTAGGAAAGGGGTCAGCCCCTCCCTATTCCATCATTTGATAGAGTTGGAGGCCTTCTTTTGCAGCAAATCATTCAGGGCCAGCATAATTTTCTGAGGTGGGGAGCAGCCCCAAAGATTCAACTTGTTCCAGCAGTAGCACCAGCACCAGCAGCTTGGAGATTATGTTGTCATTGAGGGAGAAGCCATCCCATGATATATTCTGAGAGTATTTCTACGCTTGCCTAGTGCAAGCCAAGGTGCCATCATTCTGATCACCTTTGTACTCATTTTATCTTTCAGTATTTAATAAAATGGCTCAGCGTTCTCCATATTGTGTTTTGTTCATGTGATGTCTCTCTAGTTGTTGTAGTTTCTTGTTTATGTGCTTTATATTGCTGTTTATTTCTATCCGGAATATTACATCTTACCAGAGAAAACCTCTTCGGGAGTTTTGGAGTCCAGAGCGGAATGTGGGCATCGGTTTTGTATGTACACAGCAGTGTTCGCAGCTTCTCCCCACAGAAACTTCGGTAGACCTTGGTCACATAGCATGGTACGGGCAACTTCCAAAATGGTCATGTTCTTTTGTTCACCAACGCCATTCTGCTGAGGAGTATAGACAGTTGTGGTCTCCCTCTTGATGCCAGCTTCTCTGCAAAAGTTCTTGAACTCGTTCGTCTCATATTCAGTGCCATTATCGGTCTATCGAATAGTATCACATGTCATCACTCCTAGTGGACTTCCTCCAACCTGGTAGAGTGCATAAACTCTAAACCCAATCATGATAGCTTCCTTGAAACTCTTCTTCCAGATAGGCACCTTCCCATCAATGAATGCAATATTGAAACCTTTGTCTTCCATGGCCGATATAGACACAAGGTTCCTCTTCAAATCGGGTACATATAGTACATCTTGCAAACGGAGGACTTGACCTTGAGACAAGTGAAGTGTCACAGTCCCTATCCCTTTCACAAGATATGTGGCATTATCTCCAAAGATAATTTCTAGATTAGTATCCTTCTCAACTATATCAGAAAGTGCTTCCTTGAACCCAGTGATGTGCCTTGAGGCACCACTATCTATCAACCAAACATCCATAGTGTCGGGTGGAAATGCAGCAGAGAGGGCAGATACAAGAATGAATTCGTTTCTTTTATCAACAACATTTGATTCCTCATACCTGGAATTTCTCGACTTTTTGAAAGGTTGACCATTTCTGCCGGAAGGAGCCTTCCTCTTTCCCTTGAACCTGTTTTCCTTTGATTTCCATTCCTCTGATTGTTGTTGTTATCATCATCGAGAGAATCCTTCTTGAAAGTGTATTCTCTAGCATAGTGACCTGGCCTATGACAAGTGTAACACTTGCCCTTCTTTCCTTGGGCCCCTGCTCTTCCTTTGTTCCTTAGACCACCAAAGTTCTTCTTTCTAGAATGAGCAGTGTAGGCAGCATTTCCTTCATTTTCATACTCCTTCATACTTGTCTCTTCTTGTACACATCTCGATAGTACTTCGTCAAAGTCAAGTATCACATTGTTATTGAGAATGGTAGTGTTGAACACATGCCATTCGGATGAGAGTCCTCCAAGTGCGGTGAGTACCATCTCTCGCTCAGTTATTGTCTCCCCAATAGCCAGCAGATTGTTCCTGATCTCGGTCAACTTCAGAAAATATGATTGAACAGACTCATCCCTGCCTTTCTTCAGATTCTTCAATTGATTCTTGAAGAATAGGACTTGATTCGCATTGTTAGCCTTGAACATGTTGACCAACTTATCATACATCTCCTTGGATGTGCCCAGCTCAGAGATGTAGGCAACTAGACTCTTATGAATTGAGTCCCTGATCATCAGCTTTGCTTTGATTTCCCCCTTCTTATTCTTTGTTTTGGCAGCAGTGGTTGCAGTGGATGGAGGCTCTTGGCTTTTACCCAGTACATAGTCCATCACATCCTGGTCTTCCAAGTTAAGATCCAATGTCATCTTCCAAGCATGGAAGTGTATCCTTCCCGGTCAATTTGTCATCAGCCTTAAAGCCATTGTAGTTTGAGGAACCCATCCTCTTCTTCAGTGATTGCTACAAACTAGGGCTTTGTCTTCACCTCAACTCTGATTCTATGTAAATTTATGTAGATGTTTTATGTTTGATGCAACTTTACTTTTTCTCCCAATATCAGTTAGCAATCACATAAACAATAAAGTAAAATGTTGATAGAAAATACCAGCAGATCGATAGAAGACAAGCCAGAAATATATGTGTTGGTGCGTTACGACGGTCAACAGGATGCTTCAACTAGCAAAGTCTCAATATGGTCAGTCAACCAGCAATGTCACACAACCCTCTAAGACAGCCAAACGGTCAACTCAAAAGTCAACCCAAAAAGTCAATGTTGTCGGTCAACGCAAAAAATAGCAGCAGCTAGTTCAACGCAGAAAAGTCAAAGTCAACATCTTGCCTCGGGAATAGTGTCAAAAAATGCGGATTTGGAAAATCAAACTTTTGGGAGAGTTTCAAGTCCTTTTGACCTTGCGTTGACCAAAGTCAACACTGGTCAAAGTTTGCTGCAGAAACCCTAGACCGAAATCAGAAATGTGTTGCTGCTTGGAATTTCCCATGTGTGGAGAGAAGAGCCTCCAAGGTCATCGAACCAATCAGATGAGGAGAGAGAAATGTGTGAGTATGAGATGAGTGAAAATGTCCTCCAACGTTGACCAATTTATATCCATCAGTGAGGGTGTGTGACACAACTGCTGGGGCACAAAACCTTAAGGCCGACCTGCACATATTTTGAATAAATTCAAAATAAATGTTCTGCTCATCGGATTAAGATGATCTTTAGATCGATCTTGCACCTCTTCGAAAGAGGAGTCCACTAAAAAAATTGGCATCTTCATCTAAGCATCACAACATGGAGTTTAGACCTAGTTGTCCAAAATTAACAGATCAACTCAGAGAGGCAATGCAAAGAAGCAGGAGGGCAACAACTTGTGCTACGCAGGTGATGCACAGTCCCTCAAGGACAACGTAATTGCTGCAGGAAACCCTCTGCGGTTACGCAAAGACCCTAAGGGGCAGTGTAAGGCTTGCGTCACCCAGTTTGAGGTAACGCAGACCTTTCCGGAGCAGCGTTGATGGTCAGAGGGGCTTCGGAGGCTGATGTAAAGGCTTCAGGGGCAGCGCTGGGGTTTCTAGGCCCTAATTTTGGCTGAGTTTTGTAAATCCCATTTGAGGGTGTGGATCAGTCATTCTTTTGGCCCTAGATCAGCCAGTGAATTGTAGATCTAATATTTCTCTGTCGGGTTTTCCAGATCTAGAACCCAGGCTTGTTGTTTTCAGAAAATTCTTAATAATAAAACCCTCCAGCAGCCAAAAGATCGGTTTTCCCGTATTGGGTTTTTCTGGGGACTATTTGTCCAGAAATAACTGTGTAACTTTGTCTATGTGTGCATGAACTTGTTCTAGATCTGGATTGGTGGAGATCTGTTATGTGTTTTGCTTCGATTTTAACTTGAATTTTATTCAGTTAATAACTTGTCTTAGTAGGAGGAGCATAACTAGATTAACAGTAATAATTTCTGCATAAAGTGTAAAGATTCAGAAATTTCCACAAACAAGAAGGAGTTGATGATCAGATGCCTATGGGAGATTATTTCAGAGAATGGTAGTCCATGGGGGAAGATTTCAAAGCAACACTAACTTTCAAAGATTATTGCCAGCTCAAGGAGTATGAGAAGGGAAGGAGCTATGGAGGCCAGGGCACGCAAAGCTCCGAATTGTAGCACACCATTGGGAGGATGTTCTTCCACACAGCTCATGCATGGGTGGAGAAGTTGGACACATCTTTCCATCTCAACAAGATGAAGGAGGTGGAGGCCATTAAAATGGCCACTTTGCATTTGGAGGGAGAGGCACACGGCTGGTGGTTTCATGACTTGTCCACTCTAGGGAATGCCAACGTGACTTCCTATGAAGATTTCACGCAGAGAGTACTAGAGCGTTTTGATCGGAGGAATCTGAAGGCTCACTTTAGGGATCTGACCCAGCTCAACAAGACGGGACATCCAGAGCATTTTATTTCGAATTCCTACGAGTTTCAATCATGGTGCTTGATTTGTCAGATGCTAGGAGGGTGTACACATTTATAGAGGGGTTGATGGAGCCACTGCGTGGACTGGTGAAGTCACGCAGACCCTCTAATCTACTGGAGGTTGTGACTTGTACGAGGGACTTGCAGGGAGCCATCCCCAAGACCCGGGCACCTTTTCCACCATGCACTCCCTACCCTCAGAAAGGGGGTGATACTACACCACCAGCGTAGAGAGAAGCCCCAGTGCGAGGGCAGTTATATGATGAGACTAGGAGAGACCTCAGGAGGAGGAAGTTGTGTTTTACATGTCGGGAGTCGTGGGCAGTGGACACTAGTCCATCGGTGCACAACGAGAAAGGCCCACTATATTGAGTTCTGCTCAGATAGTGATCAAGAGGATGAGGTGGAGTTGGAGTTCGATGGGGGAGACTGCGAGGGGCCATCAAAGAGAGCACCACCGCCACCACCTCCACCAGGAGGAGCATCTTTTACACCGTCTGGGGGAGTCCTTGCCTCTTTGTGCGGGGTACCCAGATTTCTGACCATGAGGATCAAAGGAATTCTGCAGGAGCAGTGTATCTCAGTCATAGTATTAAAAACTGGTCGGGTCAAACCGGTCGGTCAGAGGCCTGGCCGGTCAAAAAACCGATTAACCAAGCCCATTTCGCACATTTTTCCGATCAAACCGATGTTGACCGGCCGGTTAAGGACGAAACCCGCCGGTTTAGTAATAAAACCAGTCAGTTCCATCCTTAACCAGTCGGTCAACAACAACCTATGCAAAGGGACCCACGCACGGTCTTTTGGAGGGTTTAGGGTTGTTTTGGAGGGAAGAGGAGGGTTGTTTCCCTCCAAAAACACCCTCCCCAATCCTTTATAAGCAGGGGTAGCCTCTCATTTGTCTCACACCATCTCATTTGGAGCTTTTGTGAGTTTGATTGAGAGCTTGGAGAGTGTTGAGTTTTTGCTGGAGTAGTGGAACAACATAGAGTTTGAGCTAAGTAGTAGCCATCATGCCTCCAAAAGCCCAGGATACTACATGGGCTCATTGTGATATGATTGATGGAAAAATGATCTGCAAATATTGCCAAAAATCTATTGAAGGAGGGGGTATTTACAAGTTCAAGCAACACTTGGCTGAGATAGGAGGCCATGTAAAGCCATGTGGAGCACCAAATGAAGTAATAGGGCATATTAGGGCATAATACCTTCAGAAGTTTGAGACTCGAGTCACTAAACCAATAGAGAAGTTTGTGACTCGAGCAATTGCAAAGTTTGGCAGTCGAGACTCAACCAACTGAGTTTGATCAGATGAGAAGTTTCAAACTTTCAAGTGATAATGTTGATCACTAATATCATATATGTAGACAGTAGATTCATAGTAGACTGTAGGCCAATGGCCTCATAGCTTGTAGCATTGTTTTTGGACTTTATGGGCCATTTGGAGCCTCATTGCTAATGTATTTGTTCGATGATATGTATTGCACTCGGTGCCATTTTGATATATTCACCTTTACATGGTATATAAATGAGCAAACTTTGCATATTTTGTCTCTTTGTGCTTGGAATCATGGTTGTCAATCTTAAAAATAGTTTTTTTATTAATAATTAATTATTTAATGTATTTGTTTAAAACCGGTTCGTTTAGACCTAACCAGTACCGGTTAGACCAGTTCCGGTCAGAAACCCGATTCATTAGGTCCACCGGACCGGTCACCATTTCCAGTTTTTAATACTATGGTCTCAGTCGTAGTTGACAATGGGGCCACCCACAATTTTATTGATGCTCAGATGGTCCAGAAGAGTGGCATCACCACTTTAGAGTTTGAGGGGTTTTCAGTGCTAGTACAGAGGGACAAAACTATGCAGTGCAACCGATGTGCTCCCGCTTTGACAGTGAACATGGGGAACTATTCGATGACAGATCATTTCTATGTGGTGGGTGTGCCAAACACCAATGTGGTGATGGGTGTCTAGTGGTTGTATTCCCTTGGCCGAGTTACCACCAACTAGAGGAAGCTCAAGATGGAGTTTCCCGGACCGGATGGTAAACTAGTAGTTCTTCAAAGTATGCACTCATATCCCCCATAGACAGTTTCAGCTCACTGGATGGAGGCAGACTTGAGGCATGGGGACTGTTGACCACTGGAGTGGCACCTGATGATAATGAGAAGACTCCATGCCCAAGGATGAACCAGAAGACATTTGTGCCATTAGATATCATCAGTTCAACAGAGTTTTTAAACTCTACTTCTTCTTATCATTTTCTCTTGTACCCAGATTCCACGCCCTACGGGGAATTGTAATAATTGATGCTAGTAATGATGAATTTGAATCTGTAACAGGCCTAGGTAGCTTGGGACCTTGCCAACAAGTGAGTATTACTCTGGGAGTTTTTTTTCACTCGGTTAATTATCATCTCCCTATCAGGACTTAATAATTAATTGAGTTTTTTCCTCTACTTTTACCCCAAAGCCAGATTACGGCTTGATGGTAGAGGCCTTGCGTGAGTCCTAGTGTCTAGAGTCAATTTATATTACCATATTAGATCACACACAAAAATTTGTAGAATTTGGTTGGGTCTAGGTAGTGATCTTTTTATTTTTTAGATTTCCCGTAGGTCAAAAATTGCAATTAAAATTGTAATTGAATTGTAACAAGTGTTGTCTAGAGAAGTTGTATGGGGTATGAGTAATCAAAATTACACTTCTCACCCTCAACTTTCTACTATGACACACTTTGAGGGGTTAAAAATGTGTTTTGAACCCTTAAAATCCACTTTTCCTAAGTTTAGTGAGAAATCTGGCAATTAATTAAGCCATAATTTAAATAAATGGAGATAGATTAATATCCCCACATGCTAAATGAGGTGGAAATGAGGTGGAAAATTATGGAGGATCTAAAGTGAAGTCCCAAGGTGATGTGGACTCCTAAAATCAAGGAAATGACATGTGCTCAAATAAAATCAAATTTATGGCATTAAATGAGAGTTGTTTACTTGGAAATTCGAATTTGTGAAGTTAATGCACATTTGGGAATGAATGAATGAATGATATTTTAACGTCCACGAGACTAAAAATAGTCTATGGGACTACCAGCGTCCTTGTTTTTTTTCCTTCTGTAATTCAATCCTTTTCTTACTCAAATTGATGATCAGTTGACCCAACCTTCTAACAGTTCCCTCACTGAAAAGACAATGCCACTGAATCGATGCTAACAAATTGCAGTAACTGTCCCTGAAGTCTTTGAAAGCATCACATTCCAAAATGAAATGTTTTTCTGATTCCACTACCCCAGAAGTGCAAAAATTACATACCCTTTCTTCCCAAGCTTCTTTAGGTCTCTTCCACCATCCCATTTCACACCGAAGTTGATATGAGTTAGTTCTTAATTAAGCAATAAGAACCTTTGCTCTCCACGGAATGTAGCTCCAATGTACTCTTTTTGTTGGAGATCACAAGTGGGGTTGAATTCCTAAACATAATGCTTTTTCTTTCTACCCAACTCTTTTCCCCATATACCCTTACGGAACTTCTCCAGCACAAAATTCTTTAACTCCTTGCTATTTGTGGGACATGCATTAAGGTAAATATTCCATTTTTGCATCCATTTGTTGTTTTGTCTCATCTATGATTTCTTTCTTTCACTCATACCTTCCTTGAAGATAACTTCCGACCATCTACCTCCTCCCATTTGCTCAATTCTTTTTAGATATCTTATAAGACGCACCATGGCAATTGCTTTGATGGGAGTTGCCCCTGTTTCACTCAACATTATCTCATACGAAACTGAACTTTTTATTTTGAAATTGCTCATGATCAAGCGTTCTTGAATTTTTTCAATTTGTTTCCATTTTGAAATAGGGATGTTGCTAGCCCACAATTCACACCCATCTAATAGCACTGGACAAACTAGGAGTCCAAAAAGTACTTTGATCGTGTTCCAATCCCATAACTTTGCCTCTCTACATCTATTTTGAAGTGCATATAATCCTTTCCATCCTCCTAAAATTATTTTCTTTCTGCAAACCTCCCAATTAAGCTTGTTGTTGAAATCGATCCTGAGGTACTTGTATTCATTTACTTCTTCAAGAATGTTGCCTTCAAAGAACGTATGTTGGCTTTGCTTCCTTTTATTAGAGAAAATCATCATTTTGGTCTTACTGGTATTGACTTGAATCCCCACTGCTTTACAAAAATGCTCAAGATCCATGGGCCGATTTAGCGACCAGCACAAGATCATCAGCATATAGAAGAAGCTTTATCACAAACTCCCCTAATCGAACACCATCCCCACCTTGCAAATTTAGCCACTCTTCCAGTTTGTCAATATATAAACCAAAAAGGGTAGGTGATAAAGGGAAACCTTGTTTGACTCCGATGTCACTTCTAAAACTTTCTGATATGCCTGTTGAAGTCCTAATTTTGACTTTCACTTCTTCATAAAGCCTATGGACAGCAGCTCTATATTGTCAAGGAATTTCAAGTTCTTCCATTCTACGCCACAACTTATCTCTAGGGACCATGTCAAATGCCTTTTTGAAGTCAACAAAGTAGCAAAATACTTCTTCTTTGCTCCCCCAAACCTTTTCAACAATGTGTCTCAGTGTGATACCATGATCTACTGTAGAATGCTTCAGCCTAAAACTTGCTTGCCCTTTTGCCCTCTTTTCTTTTACTTCTGCCCACTTACTGATTCTATTTTCTACCATGCCACTGAAACGCTTTGCAAACAAAGGATTGATCATAATGGTTCTATAGTTGGAAAGATTATTAATGCCTCCACTTTTAAAAAGGGGAATTGCTAGACTAGTTGTCCAATCCCTTGGGAATCCTTGCTGAATGACGTTGTTGAATATTTCCATGATGTGCGGTGCCCAAATGTTCATTCCCCACTTTAGATATTTTGCTTGAAGTTCAACCAAGTCCTTTGCCTTCCCTTTTTTCAACTTTTTAATTCCTGCCTCCACCTCATGTACTTTGAAAAGCTTTGTAGATGTGTTGATCCTGGTAGGACGCTCAACCTCTAATTCTTTTTCATAGAGTTGCCTTGAATAGTCAAACCACTGATTGCCTGTAATATTATTTTCAAATTTCTTCTTCCTTCGTTGAAGTTCCTGCCAAAAACGTTTTGGGTTATTCTTGCCTAGATATATCAACTCTTCCCGCCTTGTTTGCATGAACTCATATCTTTTATTTTTAAAATCTGCTTACATATTTTTTCTTCCCCTCTCCTTCCTTTTTCAAGGTTCTCCTTGCCATTTTGCATTCCTCGTCGAACCACGCATTCACAGGAAAACAATTTGATTCTGATTTCCTATTTTTTTCTCTTTTGCACTTCTCAAGTGCACCCTGGATTATATTTGTTAACTCGTGGCTGTTGAGGCTTTGGGGACCAATTTTCTCCTTCTAAATTGATCTCCTCAACATTGTTTTGAAGATAGTGCAATTTTCATGTCTTAGAATAATTTTCCCCCTTGATGCCGATTGTTGAGAATATTGGTTTTTCCTCCTATTATGTCTTTCTTCTAACCAGGATAACTTTATATAAATTAGGTTATGATCTGATTTTAAGTCCCAAAAATGCTCTCCAATCTTAACTTCATCTATTCTTTCTATTAGGCTTTGTCAACCAATAACATAGTCAATGACACTTGCCCCATTGTATGTGTTGCAAGTGAATTTCCAAACTTTTTCCATCTATCTAGACCATTGCAGATAATTAAGTTGAAAGCACCACACAACGTAAGCAACTCCTTTCCAAAATGATTACTAACTTTGTCATCTTCTGAACATCTCAACCATCGAGAATTCTCCTTTTCAATCAGCCAGATAGGACTGTGATCCTCTTTGCAACAAAGAATACTAGCTTGTTGATTTATTGTTCTAGCATTGAAATCTCCCACTAAAAGAACTTCTCCCTGTTGAGAATATGCGGCAATATCTTGATTTAAAGCTGCATACAGATCTTTGTTGTCCAATCCCTTAGTTTTGTAAGTTTTTAATACTTAAGGCGCAAAATAACACGCTACAATTCTTATGTCGTTCTCATTCTCTGTTATTTTGAACCATAAATATTGTTTATTTGTATCTTCTTTCACTAAATGAATGTGACGACCTTCTTTTTCTTTCATTAAAACCAATATTCCTCCATACCCTTTGTCATTTTCTGTTGCCTCGTTCCAAACTGCTAACTTCAAATAACCGTCAAACATAGGAGTTTTGCAACCATCATGTTCATGAGTTTCTGTGAGACAAATTATGTCTCTACCTTCTGCAATAGGCCCTATCCTTGGTCCCCTCCTCCAAGGGTCACCTTTACAGTTCCAACAAACTAGATTTAGGTAGACCTGGGTAGGATTTGGTTGCTACACGGTTTGGCACCCAAGACTCGAATTTGAGTCTTCACGCCTTTTCATCCATGTCAATCATGTTGTTTTCCTCCCTATTATAGAATTACCTCTTTTTTTTTTATTGTCAGCTTGCTGCCCTGTTTTGCCATGAGGCCCAAACACTGCAATAACCGCTTTACCATTGTACAACCATGCTCTTTTCCCTTTGTTTCTTGCTGCTCTAACTTTCTCCACTTCTTCTCTTCTCTCTTCATGTTGCTTACCAGTTAAATCTTAATCTAGGAAGAAGTGTGAGCCTTTCAAGAGTTTTTTTTTGCTTAAGAGATGATGTTTCTCTTGCACACTTGCCATGATGACTTTTATAGGTCAAGGTCTTTCCTCGCATATCTTTCCGACCCTCCTTGCTTGACAAATTTTTCCTCTCCACTGTAATTTCTCTCTCAAAAAGTCCCTTGTCAAATTGAAAGTGCTTTCGTTCTTTCCATAGTCTCTTATTCCCCTGATAATAAAGTTTGTTTCTCCCTCTTTTCTTTCTTTATGTTCTCTTTCCAGTGCCCTATGAGAACTTACATATTCTTTTTCCTCTATTCTGTGACCACTAGTGTCCTCAACCCTAGTTTTGATTTCTATTGGAATGTATGTCTTCTTGTTCTCTTCTATTTTCTTTTCGGAAATGATTGTTTGCTGACCCATTTGTGTATCTACCTGAGTTGTTTTAGAGATTATCACATCTTTGTTTGTTGCCATTGCGTCATTCCTGCTTTGCCATGTTGCCTTCATGTTTTCCCATTCTCGTTTCCCTGCCTCTACAGCATCTTGTAACATTGTCACCTGCTCTTTCAAAATTCTATTACCTTCCATTAAACAATGATTTGCAAGTGTGATCTCTGAAAGTTTGCGGTCTCTTTCCTGTTCGTTGGCTTCTAAAATTTCCAGCCTTGCCCTAGCCTTCATGAGTTCTTGGACATAGAGATCTGATGACCAAGTAAGAGGTGCAGTTATTGTTGAGATTTTGTGAAGTTGGGGTAGCATCGAGTGTGCTTTAGCCCTAAAATTTTGTGGAGGGGCTAAGACACCCTTGAACTCCAAAACCTATAAAGTGTTTGGAGAAATTTCAGCTAGTGTTCAAGTTATTCAAATAATTAATTATTTTAATGGATTTCCTAAGTCTAAACTTAGGAAAATTAAATAATTAAAGTGAATTAATCAACACAAGTGTTGAAATGTTCTAAACGACACAGATCAAGCAGTCTTTTAATCTCAACTATTGATGAGTGTTTTAATCTCGTTCGTTGATGAGATCATCGAAAAAGTATAAGAGAAAGGCTTGAGGGTTAATTCGACATACACACAACTGCAAGTACTAAGAGACTGATCTGGAATTCTAGGACAGGGTTTGCTAAGAATTTCCGGAGGAGTTTTCTGCAGTGAGGGGTAGTATTGGCTAAGGGGATGATCTGATCCCGGAGCCAAGAGTCAGCAAGAGGCAAAGGAGCAGCAAACAAGGACAACACAGAGGAGCAGAGAGCAACAACAGCAGCTATGCAGGCCAAGAAAAGGGCAGCACTGCAGCTCCAGAGGGTTTCAAAATTACACAGAGGGTCTCCAGGGCCAGCGTAAGGCCTGCGTCACCCTCTCTGGGGTTACGCAGTCCCTCTATGGACAACGCAGTGGCACACAGAGTCTAGCAAGGCTGACGCTATGGCTTAAGGGGCAACGCTGGGGTATCTAGGGCCTGATCCGGGCTTAGTCTTGTAAATCTTGTTTGAGGCTGTGGATCAGTCAGATATTTGGTCTTGGAACAGCAGGTTGGCTATAGATTTCTTTTATTCTCTGTCAGGTTTTCTAGATCGAGAAACCAAATTTGTTGTACTCAGAATCTACTTAATAAAATAAACCCTCATATTTGTTGCACCGGTTTTCCCACTTTGGGTTTTTCTGGGGACTTATGTCCAAAAATCCGTATGTCACTTTGTTTGAATGAGCGTAGTATTCAGTAAATGATCTGCATGTGTAGACCGTTACTTGTGTTTACTTCGGTATTTTCTGAATCTAATTTCTGAAGATAACTTGGATAATTTAAATCAAGTAGGTGAATTTTCACATGGTATCAGAGCAATAGCAGATCAAGCTGAATCTCCAGCAATCAGCTGAAGAATATTTTTTCTGCAGGATAGCAGCAGAAGCAACAGAGATCCAAAAGGGGCAGCTTGACAGCAAGAGGATGCAGATCCAGGAAGGGATAGCGATGCAGATTCAGAAGGCCATCGGGCTTACGCAAAGCCTTCCCAGGCCAGTATAAGGACTGCTTCACCCAATCTGGGGTTACACAGTCCACTTCTGAGCAGCGAGGAAGCTGCGTTGGGCCAGTCAGTGAGACGCAGTTCAGTATTCTTTCTATTGCAGAAAGCCTTGCCAAGATCCGGAAGCAGTGCTCCAGATCTTCAGCAATGCTGGTGTGGTGGAGATTCTGCCAGTGCAAAATTGTGCCTAGCTAATTCAGCAAAGGCGGGAGGAAGACAGCTACTCAACAAATCTGAGATTCGATCAGGAGGGTGATCGGAGAGTACTGTCCGATTGTGTTTGGGTGAAATATTTCCAAGAGGGAAATTAGTGGTCAGAGGGAGCAGCTACTATAGAGGGTTTCTAATCACCAAGAAACCCAGATCCAGCTTTTTCTGTTGAGTGTTGCAAAAGAAAGAAGGGGAGGAGCATCAATTCTAACAAATCTTAGCAAGATGGCAAGATATGGACTGAGAGATAAGGATAGGTTGGACAGCATGTCCAACTTTTTTATCTGGAGGGCCAGAATCCTGTTAGTTCTGGATGAGTACGGTCTCAAAGATCATACAGAAAAAGTTCTAGTTGTACCAACCGATGCAGATCCTCTAAATAAGTATGAAGAAAATCAAACGTGGACTAATTGTTTGATCATGGACGAAGTCAAAGACCACGTCATACCTCATGTTGCTGGAAAGAATACGGCAAATGAGATGTGGGTAGCCTTAGACATGATGTATCAAGGAGGCTTTTTCCAACGAAAGATGCTTCTGGAAAATCAGATGTGGTTGTTTCAGATGATGAAGGGTGAGGAGATAGATCCATTCCTCTTCATACTTCAAACTATTCGAGATCAGCTGATTGCCATGGGTGCAAATCCAAATGAAGAGCTCCTAGTGAGGCAACCCTAAATGTAGTCTCGGAAGATTGGGAAACATTTTCCCAGAGCATTCTGGGAAGGGCAGCGTTACCATCATCGGCAGACATGTGGGCTATCCTCCACCAGGAGGAGAAAAGAAGGATCACCAAGAAGCAGAATATCAGTGGTGGGACGGTCTGAGAGAAGAAAGAAGAGGAAGATGATGCAGCCCTTGCATCAAAGGAAAGAAAACAGCAACGGAAGAAGAAGAGGGACCTTTCCAAGGTCCGTTGCTTTAACCGTGGCGATCTTGGACACTACACTTGTCATAAGAAGAAGGACAAAGGAGCTTTTGATTCCAAGGCTGCAGCAGCAAAGGATGACGGTTCTGATGATGATGCAGCCATAAGGGCTCATGTGCTTCGAGAGAAGAGGTGGGGTTACATGGATCTGTAAAGCATCAACAGACAAAATGGCGGGATCCTTGAGTCAGCCCTACTCTTGGATCACATACGAGCTACGGGAGCCTTAAGACGGTAGCGGGATGAGTCGGGAGATGGCTGCAAAAGATCACAATGAAGCAGAAGGGAGAGCTGAAGAGTTGAAGAGGGAGCAGCGTAATGCAAAGACAGCAGCAGTGTGGAGGCAGCAGCATAGAGGCTGATGGGACTTCAGCAGCACAGAGAGGCTAAGCTCACGCAGTGCAGAGTTGCAACAGCGCAGTAGCTTTAGGAAGACAGCATAAATCAGCATCCAGGGAGCTTAAGTGATAGATGCGGCTTGACTTATCTATCAAACAGTTGGGCAGGAGTCCTTCAGTTGCCTACTTCTCGGCAATTGAGTTGCAGTGCAGCAGTTAGCAGTGGCAGTGTTATGGGCAGCATGATGCAGCAAGTTGAGACGGAGCTGCAGTACAGATGTGGCAGTGTCAGTGGCAGTGACATGGGCAGCAATACAGAGAGCAGCAGTGCAGTGGATGGAGGGAAGCAGGCCAAGCATTAGCAGCACAGAAACAAACATCAAGATCTTGCAGTACATGGTGTGGATGTATTGCTAGAGCACACTCCATGCTAAGAGGGAGTGTTGATATTTTGTGTAGTTGGGGTAGCATCGGGTGTGCTCTAGCCCTGAAATTTTGTGGAGGGGCTAAGACACACTTGAACTCCAAAACCCAGAAAGTGTTTAGAGAAATTTCAATTGGTATTCAAGATATTCAAATAATTAATTATTTTAATGGATTTCATAAGTCTAAACTTAGGAAAATTAAATAATTAAAGTGAATTAATTAACACATGTGCTGAAATGTTGTAAATGACACGAATCAAGCATTCTTTTAATCTCAGCCATTGATGAGTGTTTTAATCTCGACCATTCATGAGATCATCAAAAAGGTATAAGAGAAAGGCTTGAGGGTCAGTTGGAGATACACACAGTTGCAGAACTGAAAGACTGATCTAGAATTCTAGGGCAAGGTTTGCTAAGAATTTCCGGAGTAGGTTTCTGCAGTGAGGGGTAATATTGGCTGAGGGGATGATCTGATCCCGGAGCCAAGAGTCAGAAGGAGCCAGAGGAGCAGCAAACAAGGACAGCGCAGAGGAGTAGAGAGCAGCAGCTACGCAGGCCAAGAAAAGGGCAGTGTTGCAGCTCCAGAGGGTTTCAGAATTACGCAGAGGGTCTCCAGGCCAGGCATAAGGCTGCGTCACCCTCTTTTGGGTTACGCAGTCCGTCTCTAGACAATGTAGTGGCACATAGAGCCTAGCAGGGCTGACGCTAGGGCTTCAGGGGAAGCGCTGGGGTGTCTAGGGCCAGATCCGAGCTTAGTCTTGTAAATCCCATTTGAGGATGTGGATAAATCAGATATTTGGTCTTGGAATAGCAGGTTAGCTGCAAATTTCTTTTATTCTCTGTCGTTTTTCCAGATTTGGAACCCAGATTTATTGTACTCGAAATCTACTTAATAAAATAAACCCTCATATCTGCTACACCGGTTTACCCGCTTTGGGTTTTTCCGAGAACTTATGTCCAAAAATCCATGTGTCACTTTGTTTGAATGAGCATAGTATTTAGTAAATGATCTGCTTGTGTAGATTGTTAGTTGTGTTTACTTCAGTATTTTCTAAATCTAATTTCTGAAGATAACTTGGATAACTTAAATCAAGTAGGAGAAGTAAACCATTTATTTTTGTTGCTCTTCTTTTTTTCCTTCTTCTACGTCTATTTTCTTCTTCTTTGTTCCCATTTAAAGCGGGCAAGTTTGCTCTTTAAAATACCTTGATATTGTTTTGCATTTACCCAAATCCACTTTCCTGTTTTGTCAGCTGAAGCAATTTTGACTTGGCCCAAATGACTTGTTTCAACAAAATCTGAGATTTCCTTGCCATTTTTAACATTTACTATTGATTGGTTTTCCATTTTGGGATTTCAACAAAAAAACCAAAAAACTCAAAGTGAATCTGCCACAATTCTCCTCAAAAAATTTGTAGGGAGTGTTTGCCAAAGAATGTTTTTCAAAATGGAACTTCAAGGTTTACGAGTCGTCGTCGCCATCCACTTCCTGGTCGTTGGAGAGATCCTGGTCCTCTTTCGCAGATTTGGGAGAATATTTGGTGGAGATTTTTGTGGGAAATTTTCCCCACATGGGTTACCACCCATATACACTTGTCATTCCATCATAAAATTCGAATTTGGCACATAAGGGAAGAAGAAAATGATGTCCACTTGCCAGAATTCGATTTTTACACTTGCCATTGGAACTCCACTTATCAAATTCGAATTTGTCTTGTGGTCTCCTCCCTCTCACCACTTGGCCCCCGTTTAGAAATTTCGGAATATGCAAAAATTATTCACATTAATCGATTAAGCTCCTCCACAACATACCAAAGTTATTAAGCTTGAATAAATTCAAATTAACATCAAAAGCACAAAACACACATAACGATGTACTACCCAGTTCAAATATAGAAATGGCATACATAGACAAACACGATTATTACCGGACAAGCTAATCTCACGAAAAAACCCAGTGGGAGCAGGTCTCAGTTGGCAGGAGGGATTCTATTATTAAGAATATTACGAATACACAACTCTAGGTTCAGAGATGGAAAACCCAGCGAGAAAACTCCAGATCTGCTCCTTTGGGCTGGAGTCTGAGACACAATCTTGAGCGATCCACACCCTCAAACACGGATTTGTGAGCTAATGAATCACGACCACAGGCAATGGCTGCCCAGAAGGCTCTCGTCGACCCTCAGGAAGCCCCACTGA